>JARFJB010001943.1:3330000-3402500 GCA_036346205.1 Vesta saturnalis
CACACGCAGACGCACACGCACACGATCATCACATGCACACGTACACAACATACACAAACGCACGCTCGCAGGAACTCATTCACCCACGCACACACACACCCACGCACACACGCACACGCACGCACGCACACGCACACGCACACGCACACGCACACGCACAAGCAGAAGCACTCGCACACGCACATTCACGCACACGCACACGAACACGCACACGGACACGCACACGCATACACATACGCACACCCACACTCACACGCGCACGCAAACACACACACGCACTCGCACACGCACACGTTCACGCACACGCACACGTACACAACATACACACACGCACGCTCTCAGGAACTCATTCACCCACGCACGCACACACACGCACACACGCACACGCACACGCACGCACGCACACGCACACGTACACGCACACGCACCCGCTCACGCACACGCACACGCACAAGCAGAAGCACACGCACACGCACACGCACATTCACGCACATGCACACGAACACGCATACGGACACGGACACGCACACACACACGCATACCCACTCGCACACGCACACGCAAACACCCACACGCACACGCTTACGCACACGCTCACGCACACGCACACGTACACAACATACACACGCACGCTCGCAAGAACAGATTCACCACGCACGCACACACACACGCGCACACGCACACGCACGCACGCACACGCACGCGCACACGCACACGCACACGCACAATCAGAAGCACACGCACACGCACACGCACATTCACGCACACGCATACGAACACGCACACACACGCATACCCACACGCACATCCACACGCACACGCACACCCACACGCATACGCGCACACGCACACGCACGCGGGAACGCATGCACCCACGCATGCACACGTGCAAACAAGGACCCACGCACGCACACACACGCGCACACGCATACACGCACGCACACACACGCACACAGACCTACAAGCACACACGCACACACGCACACGCACACACGCACACGCACACACGCACAAACGCGCACACGCACACACGCACACTCGCACACGCACAAGCACAGGCACACGCACACGCACACGTTCACGCACGCCCACACCCATACGCACACGCATGCGTACACGCACACGCACATGTACACGCACACGCACACGCATACGCACACGCACACGCACACAACATACACACACGCACGCTCGCAGGAACGCATGTACCCACGCCCGCACACACAAGCAGACACGTACCCACACACGCACGCACACACACGCATGCACGCACGCACACACACACCCACACACACTCACACATACATAACACACACACACACACACACACACAACACATACACGTACACACACACATACAACACACACACACACACACGCGCGCACACACGCACACACCCTCACACGCGCACGCGCACACACGCACACTCGCACACGCACACGCACACGCACATGCACACGCACACGCACACGTACACGCACACGCACATGCACATGCACATGCACATGCACACGCACGCACACACACGCACACACACACGCCCACGCACACGCACACGCACACGCACACGCACACGCACACGCACATGCACACGCACACGCACACGCGCACACACACACGCACACACACGCCCACGCACACGTACACGCGCACGTACACGTACACGCACGTCTAGAAAACAAAAAAAATCATCTCATCAACTAGAACATAGCCGATTCGTATTGTGATCCAATATTTTCGGAAATGGTTGAACAACATAGTAAAGTGGACGTTATAATCAAGAACTACTAGTTCCTGTTCTGAATAAAATGTGTAGTGTGAATTGGACCTATGTTGTTAAACCTCACAGTCTTGCTGTTATGAACAACGTCGACGAAACGATGGAAAGGTAAGGAGCACAGTACCAATGATGTGGTTGTTTTCCCAAATGATCGCTCGAAGGTGTTACAAAGTGATTATTGGAAACAAACTTTTGAACAATGTAGTCTTTTTGAACAACGATGTTTGGTGACCGTTATAAGCCAGGTAAGCATTTTGAACACGCTTCATACAGCGTGACCGTTGTTCAGCTGTGAATTTTGAGACCAGAATTAATTTCCATAGAGCTACTGACTACATACTATTGTTTTAGTTGAGCAAGATATCACTTTTGTTTACGATTACTTCTTATAGCTTCCTATCTCTGTTTGAAACAATAGTGTACATGAACGATCTTTGGAAATCTCTGCCTTTAAAGCAGAAAGTTGTAAAGAATCAGCGTCCTTTACGTATGCATTTTAGAATAAATTATTTGCGGACCACAACGAATAATTTATTCATCACCGCTGACGTGTATTTCTAAAAACCCGTAAGTTTTTGCACGTCAGAACGATTACAACCAATCGCATAACGGCATCCCCCGCACGGTAGCCGCGAAGCCGCCCACAGATGCACCTTTATAAACCCGCGACGCACAATCGATGAAAGGAATGAATCGAAGTAGATTCCAGTCAAGCCGATATCCAGCAGCCGCCACCGTACTGTTTGCTGTGTGTAAGCACCGACCTGCTATTCACCGTCAAAGAGTCCATCGCGACCGTGTGATAACGCGCACCACCTCGCACCGGGCAACCTAAAGTTTAATCCTGTACTGCCATTGATAGACACGTAAGTTGTAAAGTTATAAAATCTGACAAGTTACAATCAAACACTACAGATCGTAAATAACCGGCTGAGCCTCCAGGAGTTATACAAAGTACTACACCTAGAGTCACGCAGTAGATCCCGACGTAACTCGCAAATACCAAGCACACTAACACCTAGAGTCACGCAGGGTAACCCCGACGTAACTGCAACAATTGAGGGTGAAGGTTGTTACAGGGCTAAAGACCTACGACCTTTCTCTTAGTCCATCCGGTTAAGACAGGCCATCGCCTGAGTCTTCGATTACTAAGATCCCGCTCGAAACTCATACATACAACATACAAAACACAATAACCGTACACGGTGTCTTTGATCGCAGGAGTACCCGAAATCGATTGTAAATAAATTAGATAGTACGTAGATTATTCTATATTTACGTAAACCTATTAAAGTCATTTTAGATTATTTGTAATCAATATTTTGTTTCAGTGATTGAATGTAGATAATTAGACTTAGTATAGAAATCCGTAATTAATTCCGTTAGATAAATAATCTAATTGTCTAATCCAACCGGTTATAATTAAAGAAAGACAGTACCGAGATCTCGATTTGCATACGCGCATTTCGCTGTATTATTCCGAGTCCGACATACTCGCTTCAGCGCTCCAGCGTTACTGAAGGTAGATAGTTATGCCATGCGTACAGACCGAGAACGATATCGATTTTTCCGTCCGAGGTCGTTACACTGGCGCCGATGAACAAAACTACTTAAAGCAACGGTACCAGCTTCTGTAAATACAGGACCGTAACCTAAATTTTATTTAGGTAAGGAATAGATTAAATAATATCTCTGTTCATAGAAACGACGACGCACTCAATAAACAGCCGCCAACCAGGAGAACAAGTGAGGAGCCGCCGGGACCAAGAAATAAAATACATTTGAGTTGTTATTAATAACAGTTTGTTTTATTGTAAAATTTATTTAATATACGTTTTAAAAACGCTTTAAAGTATTTATTTAAGGTGACAGTGTTAAGCCTATCCAGTAAGACGAACCACACCCCGTTTATAAATTAAAATATAAACACGATTGAGCAAAACCGAGGCAAAATAAAACCGCGTTGGGTTACCAAACCAGAAAGGCGCGTCAATAATACATTTACTTAATACATACATCTAAAAGTTAGTGAAGATTATATAAAGTTTGATCCGAAAGTATCATTTTTGATATTTTGGTTTCAACGTCTAATTTTACCATGATCTCATTTTTATTTCATTAGGCTTGACACGATTCGATTTTCTTTAAACAGAATAATAAATTATTAATTTTATGAAATACATAAATAAAAAGTTTACCTCGAGTAAGATTTGAACCTACGACCTGTACTTTGCTAGAGTACCGCGCTAACCAACTGCGCCATCAAGGTTCAAGCCCTAATCGACGTAAATTTTGTCATTATGTATGTAGAACTGATGTAAATTCTAAATGTATTAATAATAGAGTAATAAATGTTTCATACACATTATACCTTTTAAGCTGGAAAATTCAACATAAACAAATATTTGTTACGTTCCATACGGCGTCCCTGTTACACTCAGTAATTGAGAGAACCACAGTTTATATCTTTCCCCGTACGAAAACGACTGTAAGTGATAATTAGATGACATACCTTATACTCAACTAATTAAGATTTATTGTAATAAATTGAAATCGCTTGGCTGTTACTTAGTACTAGAACACTGTAATAAAGAAAGTACCCTTATGAGGATTCCCTGATTATAAGCCTTATCATTTCTTCGTATTTTTAACCTGTCTACCTGAGGTTAATGTACGAATAATCCACAGCTTTCTAATTATTATATTATACTATCAAATAGATATGCGTATCTTTCACCCGTATAAACCAAATATTAATTTTTATAAATAAATTAAAGAATAGTAGTTAGAAATACGGTATTTTCCAAGGTAGACACAAAAATTGGTTTTTCCTGGATTTCCCATTAGGTTATTTAACAACATTTTTGAGATTGTGCATGGGCAACCCTTATCTAAGTCTCGTTATCTCTATTTTTTAATTCCACACCAAGTCGGTGGCACAGAATGTTTTTTATTATGTGTCGGTGGATTGAGATCGTAAAATTTTACGATAATTAGTTTTTAAGTTGATTGTAAACATTCTAAGTACCTAGAATCCAAAGTATGTTTTTTTTAAAGTGAAACATGTTAGAATAGATTATCTACGTATTTAATTTGTGCAAAAAGTTAATTAATGTACATAATTAAAGACCATATTGGGACGAGCAATTAATAATTTTTTTAATTAGTACTAATAAAAGACTAAGTAGGTAATTTAAACCATGATATATGATATTTACAAATTATAAAGGGTTAGAAGGGAACCTGAGTGTGTTAGCCATTGTACACATATAAATACGTCTTTGAATTCTGTGTGGTCTAAATTCGTAGTTACGATATTGTTGTAGTATTTCCGTAACACCTAAAAAAGAAAACGGAATAACACTAGAATAAGTTGATATTGTTAAGTATCAACTCAATTTATATTTTAGGAAGGTAAATATCATAACACACTAATTTTATACAAAGACTGCCCGTAAATAATTAAATATTGAATTTTTAGTGAGCAAAAATACGTACACTATACAATTTTACGAAATCCTGTTAATATAAGTATTGTAGCTGTCAGTATTGTGCGAATGTTATACCCTAACTTAATTTACTGTCTAACACATTAAATAGTGTTAACCCCTTCTCTAAAATAATCGAAAAATTGTATTGTCATTTCAAATTTTAACGACCCTCGAAAGCATAGTGGTAATTACGCTTTAAATCTTTTGTAATCATCCATTGAGGTTAATAAATTTAATGGCAAGCTGTAGAGTCCTAAGATATTATCAGTAATTTTATGTTTGATTTATAAATTATATTATCGCAGATATATAATTGTACTACTTTCCAAGTGCGGGCTTTATAAAGATTTTATTCATTTAAGATTAAGAGTGATTATAAATATAAAAAATTTAAATCAGAGATTTCACATTTGCAACACGATTCATAATAATCAGATCAAAAACTAAAATTCACATTTATTTAAGCTGTAATTCGGTGTATTTACGAGTGGATATCGAAAGAGGATAAAATGAACTATTTTCATGTTGCAGTAGTTGATGTGTCGGAAATTCTCATGATGCATTCGAATTTTTATTGTATATTATATTTAACGAAAATGTTATAAAATAACCGTCTCAGATGGAATGATTTCTAGTACTGTTTGAAATAGCAACGTATTAATAAATTAACATCTAAAATTTACGATAGCTAACATTACGTACTGAATGGCAAATTTGCATATACCTTTCACAACACTCCATTGATAGGCATAAGGTAATTTTAACTTAAAAAAATTTATTGGATCATAAACTTATCATACAAAGAGATGTTCGGTAGTCAATGTGAGTTACCTTTACTGTATGGTAATTTAGACCGCCCTTAGAGAAGTTTACGATTTATTTCACAAAATTAATTTTAATACTTGCAATGTATGTGTTAACTATATAATTTTGTCTAACAACTGTTCCGTGACAAACGAACATTAGAAGACCGTCGTGTTTGAATTTAATATGAAAGGATTTCTTTCCATACCCCTTTATTCATAATTACATTCTTCAGCTTCTATACTAAAGGGATATAAATTAAATTGAAAGAGTTAACAATGAAAGGGTTAGATTAACAGTAATTCACCCTTTGCGTACCTTTTTAGCGAATGATTACTTAATAAATATAATACATCACTCTCAGATAAGTAAAGGCCTATTTATATAAAGCTTTGTCTTTTTGTTTTCTTATTGTTTATCGACAAAAGCTGTCTGCACTTTATGCAACTTCGTCTTTGCAGTTTATATTTGATACCCTTTTATTATACTTAAAAACAATAGTTCCTAAATAAAATTAAAAAAGAATGTTATGCCTTACAACTTCGAGGAATTAAATTACCGTTTAGTTAATAAACAAAAATTAATACTCTACATACGCATTATTCTCTAAAACTATATAATATATACACACACACACACACACACACACACACACACACACACACACACACACACACACACACACACACACACACACACACAAATCACACACACACACACACACACACACACACACACACACACACACACACACACACACACACACACACACACACACACACACACACACACACACACAATAATACACATATATATATACATATATATATATATATATATATATATATATATATATATATATAGTGTCCGAAACTCTACGGACAAACTTTGTAGTGATTCTAGACCCAAAAATAAGAAAAGTTCATATAAACCCAGGTCCGGAAACGCTTCGTTTAGGACCTACAGTGATATTTTGAACAAATTTGAATATGGTCCTGAAATTTGGAGCACGGGGGTTTTTGTGGTCGAGAAACTTAAATATTTTATTGATTTTGATGCTGCCTGCAGAGGGCGCCATCTACAGTGGTTTGCTAAAAGTTAATTGGCCTTAACTTTTTTAACACCCGATATATTGACGTTCTTTTTGAATTAGTTTGTTACCTTTTCAGTTCTAAGCAAAAAAGGTATACTTGGTCGATGCCTCTCAGATCAACCGTTTTCGAGATATTGGTTGATGAACAGTTCAATTTAATTCCCTATAATCCTTAGCTAATTGGAATTAAAAATCAAAGGAACGTATGTTTGCATTTTTATTTTAACTCTGAATTTAAGAACGAAAATGTAGAAATAAATAATTAAACTAAAAAAATAAATGTTACCGATACATAATCTCACTCGTTTTGATAATGAGCGGCGAATCCCTGAACATATTCCCACATTATTTCTGAAGGTATCGCAGGCATCTACAGTGGTATGCTAAAAGTTAATTGGCCTTAACTTTTTTACCACCCGGTATATTGACGTTCCGTTTGAATTAGTTTGTTCTCTTTCAGTTCTAAGCAAAAAAGGTATACTTGGTCGATGCCTCTAAGATTGGTTGATGAACAGTTTAATTTATTTAACCAGCTATTGAATCTCTTGCCATTTTAGCAGGCTTTGACTAAAACAAAATGACAAGTTGTTGTTAGATACACAAATGTATTCATGACATTTGTTGTTACTCTTGTTGATACAGCGTCCCAAATTTCAAATTAACATAAAACCTAGGAAAATAAAATTTTTTCACACCCTGTAGGTCCTAAACGACGCGTTTGCGGACCTGGGTTTATATGAACTGTTTTTCTTATTTTTGGGTCTAGAATCACTACGCAAAGTTTGTCCGTAGAGTTTCTGGACACTGATATATATATATATATATATATATATATATATATATATATATATATATATATATATAAAGGGTCTGGCAACAAGAGCGCCTTCTTCTATATCTTCCGTTTCATATACGCTAGATTAATAAAATTTGGGATAGGGTTATAGTTTAGTTATGTGCATATTTTATAATTATTCACGTGTATACAAGTTGTTTATTTAAAGATGACTAAACTATAAAAAAAAATTTAAATGGAACACCTAGTATATTATTACTTTTTTCAATTCTACACATTGTTCCTAACAAATCCGCAATATATTTCCCTATCCCTAAATATAGCCGTTTTTGAGTTATGTCGATTTTTATAAAAAAAATTTAAATTACAGAGATAGCTTTGAAAATGTACCTCCTTAACCGTTGAAAAACAAAAGTTATCTAATTTATATCAGAACAAGTACACAGATAGAGCTTTCTTATAATGCAAAGAAAATGTCATAATTGCATACAGGGTGTTTACAATTGACTTGCCAATCAGACATTATTCCAACTAGTAAAAGTTTGCTTTTTCAAATAGAACACCCTGTATATTATTACGTTTTTGGTTTCTACATATTAACCCTTATCAATTCAATATACAATTCCCTATCCCTAAATATAGCCGTTTCCGAATTATTTTCAATTTTTCAAAATGTATAAGATTATTGGAACATTTTTTTAAATCCATGGCCTCATATAAATAGAAAAAAAAACAGTGGAAAACAATTGTATTGCAAATTAAAAAACGCAACAGAAACTAATACACTATTATTATTAAAATTATTTCTAAAAATACAAAACTAATAAAATAAAACAGAAAATTTAACGCTAATCATTAGCGATAATGATTCATAATAATTGTTCAAAATGTTGTCCGTTTTCTCGGATGCAGACCTGAAGTCGATCTTTAAAAGATTGTTCAAGTCTACGTAACAACTCAGGAGTAATGCTATGAAAAGCCTGTGTTATACGATTACACATATCTTCGGCAGTGGTTGGTGGTTCCCTATAGACAATACTTTTTATGTATCCCCATAAAAAGAAATCTATTCTTGTCAGATCAGGGGACCTAGCTGGAAATACTCTATTGAGATAATCCCTTACATCTGCAGAGTAGTGAGCAGGAGCGCCATCATGTTGATACCACATTGTGGCTCTAATATCAGGAATAATATTTTCTAAGCCCGGTAAATCGTTACGCAAAAAGTTAAGGTACTTCTCACCATTCAAGTGTCCACAAAAAAAGAATGGACCGATGATATAATCCCCAACGATGGCACCCCAGAGGCTTAAAGACCACTAATGTTGATTATCAACTTGTCTTAATAAATGTGGATTTTCTGTGGAATAATAATGAAAATCATGTATATTAACAAATACATTCTTATGAAATGTTGATTCGTCTGTCCATAAAATATTCTAAAAAAAATTTGGGTTTTGAGTAACTTTTTCGCTGGCCCAGTTACAAAATCTTACTCGATGATCGAAGTCTGCATCGCTCAATTCTTGGTATAACTGAATATGATAGGGATGTAAGCGATTCTTCTTTAAAAGGCGGCCTACTGATTTCTCACTTATACCAACCAGTTCACTTATGTCCTTTTGGCTTCTGTGATGATTCTCTTCGATGGCGAGAAGAACCCTCAATTCACTATCTTCATTTGTAGAAGGTTTAACACGTTCATGTTTGGAGTAATTGGCATATGAACTTGCAATACATCTACTCAACTTTCTGATACGATCTCGTATTTGGATGTCTTCTATCTGCATATCTTTCAGCATAAATTCTGCTGGCCAATAAACAGTTTCTTTCTGCAGCACCCAACACGAATATCATATCAACTAACTCATTTTGCGTAAAATTCATTTTATAAAAATCTTGATTACTAACAATAACACTCGTAAATGGTTAACTACAGTTTTATTTATTTACGTCAAACATTCAATTTTTATAAGAAGCACACTTGATTTTAGAATTTTACTTGAAATTGAAGTAAATATTTGTCAAATTCTTGTTAACATGCAATGCCTCCAGTACATAAATTGTAATTAGTGTTCTATCATAATATATTTGTTTCTGTTGCGTTTATTATGTATAATACAATTGTTTTATGATGTTCTTTTTTATCTATACGAGGCCATAGATTTAAAAATGTCTCAATAATCTTATACATTTTGAAAAATTGAAAATACTTCGAAAACGGCTATATTTAGGGATAGGGAGTTGTATGGCGAACTGATAAGGGTTAATATGTAGAAACCCAAAATGTAATAATATACAGGGTGTTTTATTTGAAAAAATAAACTTTTACTAGTTCGAATAATGGTTGATTCGCAAGTCAATTATAAGCACCCTGTATGCAATTATGTCATTTTCTTCACATTAAAAGGAAGCTCTATCTGTGTTCTTATTCTCATATAAATTAGATACCTTTTATTTTTCATTTTCAAAGCAAACTCTGTAATTTCAATTTTTTTTTAGAAAAATCAAAATAACTCAAAAACGGCTGTATTTAGGGATAGGGAAATATATTGCGAATTTGTTAAGAACAATGTGTAGAATTCAAAAAAGTAATAATACCTACATAGAGTGTTCCATTTATTTTTTTTTTATAATAATTTGGTCCTCTTTAAATAAACAACCTGTATTCACGTGAATAATTTTAAAATATGCACACAACTAAACTATAACTGCATTCCAAATTTTATTAATCTAGCTTATATAAAACGGAAGATATAGAAAAAGGCTCTTGTTGCGACTATATATAATATATATATATATATATATATATATATATATATATATATATATATATATATATATATATATATATATATATATATATATATATATATATATATATATATATATATATTGAGATGATTCAAATTACGTGCAAGTAGCTATGTAATTTGCATAGTAAAGTGTTTCTTTAGTTAGTACGAAATGGTACATTTCATTAAATAATTCTAGATAAGAATGATTGATAAACATTGAGATGTTTGAAAAAGTTAAATATTTCTTAATATAATTTTAATAATGTTAGTATAAGTAATCGACAGCACAGTACATTGAAGTATAGGGTATGTTTGGTATCGTTATGAGTTAATTCAAGTTTTCATTTAGTTTTGTAAGTTTATTTAAAACAATATTCCCTGACGACATGTGATACAGGTTGTAGTTGACAGAAATAATGTTAAAACTAGATTTAGGCTGGTATCAATGTCGCAATTCTCATGTGCGCAGCCAATATTAGTAAAAACATTCGTATTAGTGCGTTAAACACATATTAGTGCAAAAATTACCAAAAAACAGAATAAGCACATTAGTGAGTGACTATAAAACATAAATCAAGCAGCAGCTCTGGGATTATTGTGTGTAATCAACAATTTATGACCTTAAACTAGTGATTGACAACATTCCGACACTAGTCGTAGAAGAACTTATGAATCTACAAAAGTGGAAAAATAAATTAATTTGTGACTTGAACATTAAGTTTAAACACTTAATTGTTATTGTGTTTAAAAGTGTGAAATTTAACATTAAAATTATATAAACAAAATGAGGTTATGTTATATCCTCGCATAAAAATTTTGTAAAAGTATTTTAAATTGAGACAATTTATATAAAATAAATTAGTAGAGGCAAAAATAGTAAGGTAGCCTCAATTTCATGTTATAATTCCTTATATTTATGTCCATTTTTGTTAATTTTAGTTTTTAAGAGTATTGGTAGAATTTAAATAATTTTCCTCTCAAATTGGCCGTAGGCTTGTTTAAGATGAATATTTGGGTGTAGTAGTATCCCCTATTCATGTAGAGGTAATTTCCAGGCCTGTAAAATTCATAGAATTAGTGTAAATTCAATAAATAAGTGTAAAAATTAACGTAGTTATTAAGTGTAGGAATTAGTCCGTGTTTGGTTTTAAATTATAGATAAAATTATGTAGATTATGGAAATGTTTTTAGATTTAAGAAATGTTAAAGGGGGCGAAAGTTATAGGGCTTTAAAGAAATATCGTAATGTGTAAATTACAGTAGCCAATCAGAATTCAGGGAATATTCTTCGTGACTATAGAAAAACATTCCATGATTTGGTTGTCGACCAAAATCATATAAATACAAGTGCATTAGCTTCACAAACTCTCTTGATTTTCATCTTTTGCAACAACTTGCCAAAGTAAGCTGTTGCCAAATTTTTTTAAAATAAAATTTTAAACAAATTAACGTCACTTCGGTAACTTAACAAAGTGCGATTTAGTATCGGAAGTGTTAACAAAACAAGTGATAGTCTTTTGTCGAAAAATAATTAAATTAAGGTTAGTTTACCTTTTTAAATTTCAAATCGGAAGTTTTCGATTAGTTATAAAAATATTTCTGCAGTTTCGACTTTGTTTGTTTTTACATTTATATTGTGAATGTTGGTATGGATATTTAATTGTGTTGTCTTCGTGCTTTTATCATTATACACCTTGTTTATCAAAAGTGTGTTTAATTTACAACAACCTTCTACGATCCATGCTTTTCAAAATTTATTTTGAAGTTAATTAAAAAGAAGTGATGAGCCTGAAAATAAAGATTCGTCAATATTCTAATAACAATAGTGAAACTTACCTAAATGAATAAGCTGTTCATTTAAAAGAAAATTTGGATGTTCGAGGAGCAGAGTTGCAGTTCGCAGGAGCTGTTGTCTTCAATCAACTTCAGCAGCAGTAACCCACAAAAGGAGGACATTGTATGTGAGTACCTTATTGTTGACATTGATACTTTATTGTTATGTTCATAATTTCAATCCTTTGTAATAATCATGATGTGCAACAACAGGTATGCATGTCCAAAGGGAATTAAAGTAAAGTTTCTTCTAAATTTTGATCCCTATCCTCTTTTAGTGAGTCTCATAGTTCTACCGACAGTTTTATGTTATCAATATTAAGAGTTTTAGCCAAAGTTATAATAACAATAAATTAAAATAATAATTATATATTATTAATTAAAATACGATCATAAATATAAATGTATGGTTGTTAAAAATAGTACAATATATATATATATATATATATATATATATATATATATATATGAATGGTAAAATGTATTGACTTTTGTATTACATATGTGAGTGAGAATGTAAATTCATAAAACACTTTTAATAAATATAAAATAATACTATGAAAAAAGAAACTACGAGTAGAAAATGCACTAAAAAGGAGAAAATATTTTTTTCTTTGCACCAAAATGTGATCAAAAATCTTTACGACTAAAGATAAAAGCGTGGGGCGCTCATATTACAAACATGTGACGGAGTAAAATGGATTATGATGACCGCTCCACGCTTTTATTTTTAGTCGTAAAAATTTTTGATCACATTTTGATGCAGAGACAAAAACCCTCATAAGTCCGATTCTGTTCCATTAATTATTGTAAACTTGGTATAGTTGGAAAGAGCTTTTTTCCACCAATGAAATGTTCAGCGAAAATCGAATGTCGATATCTTTTTTCTATCCAGACATATCTTAAGAAATGATCGGATGTGTAACGACAATATCACTAAAAAGGGTGCCTATAATGTGCACTTTGACGTCAATGAAAAAGCCCACCGGCCGAGGTCATCTAACGTAGAAATTTGGGACACCTTTTAAATGTTAGCAATAACCAAGAACGTATTGTAATAGCCAGGTAAATTTTACATTATATTACGGGCACGTAAATATTCTCTTAGACAACTAGTTTGCTAATGAAAGGGTTCTTATGAAATTCGTAATGTTTATATTTTTCATTAAGTTAAATACATGTGTATTTATAAAACTAAACACATGATCTTATTTTTATTGCATTATAATGGGATTAGATAATAAATTTAAATGTCATTGTGAATTACTTTAAAACAGCTCCAAATCAGTTGTTTTTCTTCACATATAGGAATTAATAATAGGAGTAATATATTTTTAATATGAATTAACTTCAATGGAATTGTTGCACAAAAATAAAAAATTAATTAATCTACGATATAATTAGACTGAAGAAATACAAGTAACAATGCAATTCCAAATTGTATTGATTTCATTATTTCCCTGATAACACGGTGCTTGATTTTTTACATTTTAATTCAAAACACTCTAGCAAAAGAGGAATATTTATGTAATCGAATTATCAAGGATGTAATTGAAATTAAACAGCGTCCCAATTGATAAAATAAAAACATGTTATTAGGCATATAATTTCCCATTAATTGTGATTTCAATATAAAAAATTCTTTAACTCTATAGATCATCGATAGGCAAGTACCGCTAAAAATCGAATTAATATAAAAGTGGCAGTTTTTCAACCAAAAATGAAAAACTGTTTTTGAACTTACCAAATTCTGTTTCTATCTGTAACGATAAAAATGGAAATTAAATTTAAAAAATCGATTTCTTTCTACCTTTTATATTTATTATTTATTATTATTAGCATTACAACAGAGTTAACGATTTAACTAAAAGTAAACACGAAACACATATAAACAAATTAATACTATCTAATCATAGTTTAATAATTAATATAAAATCCTTCATTTTCAATACAAGCCTCCATTCTTCGACGAAGGCTGCCCTGAAAAGGTTGCCAAAACGAAAACTTTCCCAAATCTTGCGAACATGTAACATTAAAGCATCACCAGTCCTTTCACGTATGCCATTGTAGTTATGACCGTTCCAATCCCCTTCCAAGACGGTGATCTTTAGCCGCCTTCTTCATATCGATTTCGCCATCTTCTTACTGGTCTTCTCTAAAATTACAAATAAAACTAGTCTTGTACAAATCCAGTTAAAAAACGTGCAAAAAATGTAGGCAAAAATAATACGATCAAACTATATAGTATACATACGTAACAAAACTACTTACCGATAGGTTACATTGACGGGACACTTCGCTTATTGAAAGTCCACTATTCAATAAACCTAGAATAATTCACCTTTGCTGTAACGCACTATCTGTTTACCGTAAGCGACGGGACATTTCTTCTTATTAAAATAAAGCTTCACAATATAGTTACGACAAAGTCAAGACGGGTTATAACTGAATGCGTAATAATCATATGTTCTCCTCTTATACCCTATTTTCACAAAACAATTTTAAATTCTCTTGTTGCTTGTAGTAATTACATGTAATTACTTGAATGACATTGCAAATTAATTAACTTCCGGCTTAACCTTTGTGCAATAATCATAATTATTCTAAAAATAAAATAAGCCAAATATACCAGAATAATAGGAAAATACATTCTTATACTTTCTACATTGATTGATTTCGATTACATCCTAAATAATTTGATAAAATAAATATTTGAATTTAATTAAAAAACGTTATAATTGCTAAAATAAAAACTGGTTATTTGGCATAAAATTTCCCATAGGTAGGGTGGCATTATTTAATTTACATACTTCCCAAATGCTTTTCTAAGAAACTGGAAACGCTAAAAATGTCAATTTAGGTTTTTTAGGAAATCTCAAAATGAAACAAAATTCCCCATTTATCGGAAGTTGAATCCTAAAACTTTTATAAATAAACTAACTTTTTGGATTGTAATTTAACGAATCCTTTTCAATTTATTTGCTCAATATCGCGCCCTCAGACCTGCTTTGTGCAACAAAACAATAGAAAATCTACCTGACCAGTTTTGCATTTAAAGGGATGTACAAAATTTATGTGCATTTTAAAACTACTTCGAGGATGGGCTTTTCATTGACGCCGGGTATACCTATCCATGCTTTTGATCAAAACGCGTATAGAAACAACTATTTCAAAAAACAATGTTTGTGTCGTATACGACTTCATCATGTGGATAAGAGATAAACACCTAAAATTATAATCATTATTATTCGGAAGCTATATTTTCTATAAATCATTGTAACAGCGTGAGGCACTCATATTATAAACGCTTTTATTTTTAGTAGTGATCACATTTTGGTGCACTTTGTACACGTAAATAAAAGCGCGCTTTTTAAAAAAGTTTTTTTGCTTATAGTATTATTTTTATATCTATTAAAAGTGTTTTATGAAATTACATTCTCACTCCCATACGTAATACAAAAGTTAATACATTTTACCATTTATTTAAGTATGGCAAATGTTATGATCGTCGTCTGGTCAATATACCGAATATTATACAGGGTGCATGTTTATTATACCAGGAAGAATTAAAATCTTAAAACTGTATTTCAAAAACCATTGAAAAAAAATTTGCTCAAAAACGGTTTAGTTTAGCTATACGACATGTTTAATATGAAGTGGTTGTTTTTTAGAGTAGAAACGAAATCACTAGTAAAAACTATACCATTCGATTTAAAATAAGAAAGATAGGTTATGTACCGCTGTTATGGAACACTCTGTATAATCGAAAATATAAAATGTACATCTTTAAACATAAGCGCGTCCGTACCAAACAGCGTTATTATTGTGTCTCCCAGAAGCATACTACTTGTTTAATAAATCGGAACCCAACTTACGGTTAAGAAATTCCTCTTTTTAAATATACGTGTTTTCATTTATTTTGAACAAATGTTGCGTCCGTACCAAAAATGATGTCAACTCAGTATATTGATCACGTCATGACTTGTTGCTTCCAACCGAGCTAGTAGCGTAGTGGTGACACGACCTGCTTAGCATTCGGGAGGTAATGAGTTCGATTCTCGTCACCCTCTACCTTGTTTTTTCAGGGGGTTTTCCTCATACACATGTAGCGACATGGTCACTGCGTATATGCACACCATGTACAGCTACTTAGGCGAATGCTGGGGTAGTATTTTACCCCTCAGAACACCTTGCAGATATATGTAATGTATTTATGTATGCTGGGAATCCATGATTGTGGCTGAAGGAGCTCGGAAAACTCAAGCAGCCCGTCCTCCCCCTTGGGGAGGGAATGAAATACGTGACATTTTCCTTTTCTTCTTTCGTTGCTTCCACGCCATCTTAATGTCTACATTGTTTATTAAATACTAACTGAATATTATTATTTTGGTGTTCTCAGAATGAAGTTATAAAAGTGACTTCTTAGTATTGACCAATTAACACATGATTTTTTTATTAAAAATGTACTCGGTTTCTTTTCGTATTAGAGAATACCTGGATAAGTGATAATGTAGCTTAGTCGTTAACGCTATTATGCATCATATGGAAAGAGAAGAAAACCAACAGTAAAATCCGTTTATAAATTAAGTGGCAAGTCGATATTTTAGTCCATAAGGTGTTTAAACAAAAGTACTCCGGACATATCTCAGAAACGGCTAATATTACAGCTTCAGGGAAAAAAATTATATAACAAAAGAGACCACGAGTAACATCTGGAAATTATTTCTAAAATTGTAGATCGACCATCAGAGGACTTTACTAAATATAAAATATCAGAAATCTTAAAAATTATTAATTTTATTAAATAAATAAATAAAAAGTTTACCTCGAGTAGGATTTGAACCTACGACCTGTACTGCGCTAGAGTACCGCGCTAACCAACTCCTCTATCGAGATACAAGCCCCAATGATGTACATTGTGTCTTTATGTATGTAGAACTAATGTAAATCCTAAATATAAGAAAAACGAAAACTAATAATTAAAAATCTTACTTTTTTCAAAATTTTGCAAATTAAGATTACATTAGAAGTACTAAAAATGGAATCTTCAGAACATTCTGCACATTTTTAGTTAAATGGTTTTTGTTCTATTTTTCCAAATAAGAGGTAGGGGCAGTGGGAACCCTGTTTTGAAAAAACGCTCATAAGTCCGGTTCTATTCCACTAAATTTATAAACTTAGTATAGTTGGGAAGAGCTTTTCTCCACCAATGGATTGTTCATTAATTCTAATCAAACTAACCAATATGGCGAATGGTAAAGGGCGCTATTTAATTTTTTTTGAAAATGTGTTTTCTCGTGAAAACATTAGATGGAAATACATAAGCTTGACTACGGCTTTAAAAAATATGCTAAAGCAGCAATGAAAAAGCGAAAACCGGATGTTTATATTTCTTTCCTAGCCAGAGATATCTTTATGAATGATCGGATGTATAACGACAATATCGCATTATCACTAAAAAGAGTAGCTATAATGCATCCATATCCATGCTTTCTATGAAAACGGGTATAGAAACAACTATTTCAAAAAACACTGTTTGTGTCGTATACGACTTCATCATGGGAATAAGAGATAAACATTTAAAATTATAATAATTATAATTTGGAAGCGACATTTTCTATAAATCATCGTATCAGAGCTGGCTGTGAGACAAATGCGTTGATACGGCAACAAGTGTTAAACATCAACCTACCAAATTGATTTAGTGTTTGCAGTTACTTATTCTTACAAAATGCTTATTTCAAACGTCGAAGGGTACGACATGTTAGCTACTTATTTTCAATGTCATAAAAATGTGCCACAGATTACCGGCAAAGAAGGCTTATGGGTAAAAGTTTTTGAGAGATTGGCTACAAGGTTAAGACCCACCGAAATATAAGAGAAATTCGAAAGGTCCCACTGAAGAAAATGAAGTGAATGTTCTTTCGTTAATAGCATAAGACAAATATTTGGGCCTTTCCCTAGGTACTATAAACAATATTTTATCGGATCACAGGTTTGTAATAATATGCTACTATACTTACCTGCTGAAGACTTTTAGCAACACATAGACTTTAAAAATTTTCTTTATAAATATTTCATTTTAGATTGCATCCATACCACATAATCCTTTATCGGGCATTATTGGAAAGAGATTTTGATCAAAGGTTATATTTCTGTAACTGGTTACAAAACATGGCGCGCGAAAACCCTCGCTTTCGCTGTAACATTCTGTGGACAGACCAGGCACCATTTAACAGCGCAGGACAAGTTAATTTGCATAACATTCACTATTGGTCTGAGGAAAACCCACACTGAATGCAAGAGGCACAGCATCAGGGTCGATGGTCATTAAATGTTTGATGTGGTATAGTAGGAGGGAAAATTATAGGACATTATTTCTTTGTTTCCACTTCCGTATTTGTCTAATTAATGTACATGAGTAAGGTCTCTTGCGTTTTGTGATTTGACGGCTCATTTCCAAGATAAACAAGAAAATTTGATTTCATGTACTTCATAGCGTACGCCACTATTTCGATCTGAAAATCTTTGAAGATGAGAAAAACATCATAAGTTTTTGTTGCCTTCATAAATAATAAATTGTTTCATTTTATGTTGTTTAAATACATATTATTATACGTATTTGATTATCACACCTCATTTTACGTTTTCTTTCTACGTACAACGAAGCGATTTAAAGAAAAATCCTATTTAAAATTTTTCTTTACCTTAATGTTTTCCTCATCTTTTCAGATCGAAATAGTGAACCATTGGCGTATGCTATGAAGTACATGAAATCAAATATTCTTGTTTATCTTGGAAACGAGCCATCAAATCACAAAATCTCAAGTAACCTTATTCGTGTATATTCAGTTGACAAATACGGAAATCGTAACAAAATTCGAGTACATTCAGTGGCGTAAAAGTTCAACCTGAAAAACTCTTTCGACCTGGCCGAATCTCCGCCACTGAGTGGAATAATTGAGTATCGCGAGCATCAGTGTATGACTCGTGTAGTGTCGGTAATGTACATGACATCATACTTTCTGTGTGTATAGTTCCTGAGAAATCGAAAGAAACGTCCCTTTTTTCGAAATTTCAACACTCTGTATCTCGAAAATAGTGACATTTGAAGCATATATTCATTTGACAAAATTAACTCAATTTCACGCACAGAATACGCGTGTGCATGTGCGTGTGCGTGTGCGTGTGTGTGCCTGTGTGTGCGTGCGTGCGTGCGTGCGCGGGCGTGGGCGTGGGCGTACGCGTGACCGTGCGCGTGGGCGTGCCAGTGCGTGTGCGTGTACGTGTGCGTGTGCATGTGCGTGTGCGTGTGCGTGTGCGTGTGCGTGTGTGCGTGTGCTGTGCGTGAGTGTCGTGTGGTGTGCGGTGCGGTCGTAAAATCGAAAAAATAAGTTGCGTTATTTTGATGTTTACGTCGCTGAACCCGAAAAATAAATTTTAGAAAATTTTCAAATGTCGTGTGTCTGTGTGTGCGTGTGCGCGTGCATGTGCGTGTGCGTGCTGCGTGTCGTGTGCTGCGTGCGGTGTGTGTGCGTGTGCGGGTGCGTGTGCGTGTGCGTGTGCCCGTGCGCGTGGGCGTGGGCGTGCGCGTGCGCGTGCGCGTGCGTGTGCGTGTGCACGCGCGTGTGTGTGTGTGTTCACTCGGCAGTCGAAACTATACGGACGATTTTGATGAACCCGTCAATTCATCGCGCGACAATTCATCGAGCGACAATTCATCGCGCGACAATTCATCGCGCTACATTTTATCACGCGAAATTTGATATTGATGTTTTATTGGGTAATAACCTAATATTTTCAAATTTCCAATTTTTATTTTATATATTAAAAATAGTTTATAGTTTGTATAAAAACATTTTATATAAATAAATTTTCTAAATTTCCGTCATCTTATTATTTTCAATAAAAATACAAGATACAATATGAACACAATAATATTTTAGGAACAATGCAAACATTTTAAAATTATTTTTCAAAATTTGATACGGCGTTTCCGAACTCTGCCACAAACTCCAGGTAACGATAATTTCTTGTTCGAACTCTGCCACTAGCACAATTTTAGGAATTAACATTAAAGACGTACGATATTACATGATGAGAATAAATAACCGATTTCAATAATTCAATTCAATTTATGAAAAAATAATTAAAAATATATCTCCTTAAATCAAACAAGATGAATAAACCAAAACATTAAAAAATCTAAATAATAAAATAGTAATGAATAAATAAACTCAGACATTCTAATTACCTGAAATGTCTCAGTAAAAAAAATTTGGTTATTTTTACAGAATATTGCATACTTTAGTGTATATTTGTATACAGTGCACATTGCATGCAATATTGCATCTTTTTTAAGTGCGTATATTCCAGTCTTTATAGTCAATATGAAATTTCGCGCGATTTAATGTCGCGCGATAAATTGTCCTAGCGATGAGTTGTCTCGCGATGAATTGTCGGCGAAGAATTTTAGCGCGATGAATTGTCGCGCGATGAATTGACATGGATTCATTTGAAATGAAAGCCTACGAGAAAATTATGTCCACAAAACAAGCTTTTAAACGCAATAGGTATACAGAGGGTGAAAATAAGGGTGTTATTTTGGTGGCAAATTTTAACATAAAAGATTGAAATTCAGGTCATCAATAACTCGCATGAAATTTAATTTTTTGCAATTTTTTAAAACTTTCTAAATTGAATATAGCCGTAGTTACAGTCACATATACATTTTTTTGTAGAAATTTATATTTCCGATACAGTTCAAGATATAAAAGAATGGGAAATGGATATGCGTAGTTAAATAAAGGTTCTTTAAGGAGATTTCTTTATGTTATAAATTAAGATATAAATTTGCCTATATTTAAGGGGTCAAACTTAAGGAATTATTCGAAATTGATTTATTCAAAAATTTCTCTGATCATATTTTGTAGCCACCCGTATGAATGCAACTAACTTGCTTTTTCTAAAGCTACTTGTATAGGACATATGAATTTTCAAATATCTAATATTGATATTGTTATAACTTTCTGATTATTTTGGTTACAAACTTGGGATTTTGGAAATAAAATTTGTTCATTTGCGCTAATGAAATGATATTATCTTGATGAAAACACTACGTTCGGTTTTTCTGGAAATTGAAAACATTCCTCGTATTGCTGTTATAACATACACATATTCTTACTTTATTTGAAAGGCAGCGAAATGTGCTTTAAAATGATATGAAACAGTCGATAGTTATCTTGAAAGATAATCGAGATATCTATTTTTAACTTTCAACCTACATATACATATGTAGGTATAGAAGGTTATGCAAACTACTATTTTCTCATTATCGCTAAATCGACTTACAACATTTTACAACTTTTGGCCAAGTTTCGTCAAGATTGGCCATGATATCTGAATGTCTTGGATGGGGGGTATTAGGGTCAGTTTTTGGTTTTCATTAAATATTTAAAAGATATAAAAATACCCCATACATTTTTTAGTATTTTGCAAGAAAGTCCTGTAATGCACTAGCATTCATCTGGTTTAATAATTGTGCTCCTAAGCAAGCTAGGTTTGGACTAACATGCTAAAGCACTGAGGAACCCTCAGTATATGGCATATTGGGATTTTGAATTGCAAAGAGATGTCTGTGAACGGCGACTTAATTTTTTTTAATATCATAAGGGATAGGGAAATAGGAACTAGGAAGATAATTTCAGAGTTTAGAAGCCGAGTAGAATAATGTGGATTGCACCCGTTTGGTACCACTGGTGGAGGTTTATATTGCATATTGATGATGTGTATGAGCAATACGAGTATTTGTAGCAAAGATGGCCCGGGATGTATCAAAGAAAGTAATTGATCTGCACAATAGTCATTGTAATACCGATAGTACAAAAGAACGATTATTTATGCTCAAGGGACTGTATGTCCGAAGTTAAGGACGGGTCATTCATAATATTGTAATACAGATTTGAAGATAAAGTCATTCCTAACACAGTAATAGTCTGAGAACTTAAGACCTTAGTCAGTCATACTGACAACAGGAAATTGTCTATCTTTTTTGGCGGGCACGTGGCAACACTGAGATTACTACTTCCCCATTCAAGGATACATTAAGTGCCTTTGCTGATTGAAATCACTATTTCAGCTTTAATCTCTTGATTTGAAATAGATAATAAATTACCATTACTGAGAAGAACTACAATGAAGAGTGGCCAGCAAAGCAATAGATCGGATTAGTCGTTGAAGAAATAAGATCATTTATGTAGAGCAGAAAATGTGTAGGAGCTATCGCCGATCTCTGTGGCACGCCCGAGTTAATTCCAACTTTTTTTGGAAATAAGTCATTAACTATGGCACTTATTCGTCTTTCATTAAGGGAATTGGAAACCTAATTGATGAGCGTACCTACTACCCAAGCAAGGTGGGTTGGCAAGTGATCACTTATGCCAAACTTGGTCAAATGTTTTGAGATATATAAAGCGATTACAACGGTTTCGCCGGGTTGTTCTAATATATTGTTCCAAACTGGGTTACATATGAAAGAAGATCATGTGTTGACTCCACCTAAAACTATATTGGTGGAACTAAGCAGCTTGTAAGATTCAAGGAAAAAAAGCAATGGCTGATTGATAGTTAGCGGGATCGGTCTTGTCGCCTATTCTGTGAATAGGTTGAACATTTGCTAATTTCTATGGTGAAGGAAATTTTCCAGAGTACATGGAAGTCGAATAGAGCTTAGATAGGACTGATATCCGCTCGAAGGGGAATATTTTTGAAGACAATAGCTGGAATTCTGCTTGAGCCAATCGCCTTATTGGGATTAAGCCTGCTAATCATCGCTTCAAAGAGCTTGTATCGAAAACGAAGTAGTTTCGTAACGTATGAAGAAGATTTGGCTAGTGTATATCTTTTCCAGAATCATTAGAATACGAGTTTGATGCAACGATTGGCTTCTTTACAGAATCAGCAACTACTAATCCATCAAAAGATGTCATGGGGGAAAATGAAGATGTACCAAAATATTTATTGCTTTGATTTAGCTAAAGACCAAAAAGACGTGTACCAAGTACATTGCATTTTCGTTGCTAAACCAACTTTTTAGCTTTTAGTAATAACACTTAGCATATATTTCTAGAACCTAGTTTACATGACTCTCGGCCGTTTTCATTTGGTATAAGATTCATTTTTCGAAGATGTTGCGTTTGCACAAACCCTGTTGAACCAGGGTTGCGAACGATAATATGATCCTGTTTTTTTGGGAATGAAATGAGGATGACTTCAAATACTGAAAGAGCAAGCTCCGAGACGAGGACAACTTAAAACAATATTCACACATTCGAAGGTTGCAAAGAAATCTTGCAAATCATTCCATTTAGCTGACTTAAGACAACCCAAGGTTCAATCAGTGTTGTAAACAACAGAGGAATTAGGGACATAAGAAGTTATATCTATTAAAGGATAGTCAGATAGACTTATTAGGAAAAGAACGGATCTTCTGTAAACATGTAGGTTTGATATAAAAAAATTGTTCTAGAAGATGTAGAATATGGTAAGTGTTATCAGTGATTCTTGGGGATTCGGAAATCATTTGTGTGAGTCTTCTCCATACTATATGAAACCAATTAATTTTCGCGACATGCTCCTAGAACCAATCATCAGTAAGCTTGATCTCAATAAGGCGATTGGGCAAGATTGTATCTTAGCTACTGTATTAAAGAAATGTTCCCCCTTTCTAAACTATATTCGATCTCTATGTCTTCTTCATCGTTAGCTTTCGTCATAAAGAGGGTTCAGGAATGTCATATTTAAAATGGTTTATAACTGGTTAATCCATTAAAGATTAGTTATTAATCATTTCTGTCAATAATATAATACTTATTCATCATTTTTATATTTTATAAATTAGTAGACATTAATATTTTAAATATTTATTTACATTTTTCTTCTTTGGCTAAGGAACATACCTGCAATTGCTATAGAATAGTTTTACCCTTGTAAAATTTGCTTGGCTTCTACCCAAAAGATAAGTATTTAAGTTATTTATATTTATTGTTTGTGAACCGAAGCATGTTAAATTTATTGATAATGCTCGATGCTTGGTTAACAATTAGGGTCGATTTAATACACATTTGTATATGTGTGTAACAATATTTTTTAAGTTTATATGTTGGTTTATATGTAAAGCCTGATATTGTAGTTTAATATATATTTAACTTGCAATTTTTTTTTAATCTAGTATTTGGTAAATTTCTTTCATTTAATTTTTTTTTATTGTTATTGTTACTATTATTTTATTAAATAATACAAACACAAATTGTGAATACTTACCCTGAAAATCAACAAAGTTGTTATTAGTATTCATGATATTTAGATTTCACGATTTTTAAAATTCTTTTTACATTTGGTTCTAACAAGATGGCGCTCCATCCCATTCAATTTTTCTGAATAGGAACTGTGATCGTTTACATAAACGGACAACAGAATTTTAACGTTGTTCAGAATGTCTTTTAACGAAGAGTTTTAACATCTTGTATACTAAATTATAGTTAAACATTGTTCTTGTTTTTTTTAATGAACTGATTTTTTTTTATAACGATATGAGCGTTTAAAGCTGTTATACTAATTTCACATTTAAATGTTAAAAATGATATTTCTTAAAGTGTTTCTTAAGAAACATTTTGATATTTTTACACGGCTTTGAAGAGAACGTGGAACTATGACGCCAACAAATTTGAAGAACGCCTAAAGTATGACAAATATATGTACATTAAACTCTTTTTAGTATGAACCAACCTTATGTTTAATTTTTCAATTTAAACAAGTGCATACAAGCACATCTTACATTTTAATTATAATCAGTAATCACGATACTCCCTTGTATCAGTTATAACTTGGCAAACGCAAAATAGGAACAGGTATAGTTTTTTGATTATTTGATTAACCGCGATGTACATACGTGTAATGTTTATTTATTTCCTACTCACAGCAGTACTATACCGTGTTACACTATGGTAGTACCAATAAAATAGCATGAAACTGAAGTATTTCAATTTATGTAAAATGTACTATAAACTCTAATGTTTAATGTTTTATAAGTTAATGCATTTTGCACCTCCTTGATTGGAATTAGAACATACGTAATCTGAACAAATATTTAATTTCGTGTTTCTGTTTTGCGTCCAAGTAAATAAAAATGGACTTCAAACAAAATTTCAATAACTATAACAATATAATAAGGGATGCTGGTTGGTATTTGTACTAGTCTTATCAATTTATGTTTATTGTATAATTTAATCTGGTAGGAAGATAAATGATTCCAGTTCACACTATTAGTGGGTCATTAAGGTGAAACACAAGCTCATCATATTGACACGTGCCCCCTAATGCACGTTAAGGAAATTCTCACGGTAAAAATATTTAACAGATTAGTTTTAAAAAGGGTGTTATGGGTATCTTGTTTAAATAATGTTGGTTGTGTTTAAATGACTAAATTGGATAAATGTATTTTATTTTATGTGTATGATGATAAATAATGAACCTGCAATATTCTAGGAAATTAATATAGATGTCATTTTAAGATAAAAATGATTACAAAGAATATTGTTATTTTCAACCGTTATGATACATTCGTATTTGTTAGAAAAGCAAATAACGAGAAATGATCGCATAGCGACGCAATCAATGTGTGGATGAGAGCATGTGCGCGTGTGTGTATATGTGTGTGTGTGTGTGTGCGTGTGCGTGTATTTGTGCGTGTGTGCGCATGCGTGTGCGTGTGCGTGTGCGCGTGCTAGTTAATAGAGGTTTCTGTAAATAAAATTTCATATAACTACTTAAAAGACAAAAAAGGTGATTTACGTATTTGCAAATCCTGCGCAAATCAAATTTTTGGTACATTCTTAAGAAGTAAAAGAAATGCATTACTGTGAGCATTTTTCCCCATTTTGTAACGCAATCTTTGGAGTTGAACTCCTTTTTCCCAGAAATTACTGGCCTGGATTCTCTTTTTGTTGGATAGTTTATGCCGTAAAACAATTTATTTTGGCAGTTTGGAAGTCACCATTTGTCAAGATTAAGAATGGAAAAGGATATTTGAGCTTTTTTAGTAAAATTAGGTGATTTCTTGCAAGAATCTCCGATTAAGGACCAAAACACCCTGAGATCTTAACGCACAGATTAGTTTTAAAAAGGGTGTTATGGGTATTTTGTTTAAATAATGTTGGATTTGTTTAAATGACTAAATTGAATAAATGTATTTTATTTTATATGTATGATGATAAATAATGAACCTGCAATATTCTAGGAAATTAATATAGATGTCATTTTAAGATAAAAATGATTACAAAGAATATTGTTATTTTCAACCGTTATGATACATTCGTATTTGTTAGAATAGCAAATAACGAGAAATGATCGTATAGCGACGCAATCAACGTGTGGATGAGATACGCGCGCTGCTGTGTGTGTGTGTGTGTGTGTGTGTGTGTGCGCGTGTGCTTCTGCGTGTGTGTGTGCGTGTCAACGTGTGCGTGTGCATGTGTATGTGCGTATCTGCGTGTGCATGTGAGTGTGCGTGTGCGTGTGCGTGTGCGTGTGCGTGCGTGTGCGTGCGTGTGCGTGTGCGTGTGCGTGTGTGTGTGCGTGTGCGTGTGCGTGCGTGTGCGTGCGTGTGCGTGTGTGTGCGTGTGCGTGTGTGTGCGTGTGTGTGCGCGTGCTAGTTAACAGAGGTTTCTGCAAATAAAATTTCATATAACTACTTAAAAGACAAAAAGTTGATCTACGTATTTGCAAACCCTGCGCAAATCAAATTTTTGGTACATTTTTAGGAAGTAAAAGGAATGAACTACTGTGAGCATTTTTCCCCATCTTGTAACGCAATCTTTGGAGTTGAACTCCTTTTTTCCAGAAATAGCTGGCCTTGATTTACTTTTTGTTGGATAGCTTATGCCGTAAAACAATTTGTTTTGGCAGTTTGGAAGTCACCATTTGCCAGGATTAAGAATGGAAAAGGATATTCGAGTTTTTTATGTAAAATTGGGTGATTTCTTGTAAGAAACTCCGATTAAGGACCAAAATACCCTCAGATTTTAACGCACACATTAGTTTCGTGGTATTCTTCGCACTATTTTTGTTTACTTATCATATAAAATTCTTTGAAACTTGATCAGAATACCATATCAGGTTAATATGGCTACGAAAAAGGTCATTTTCATATTGACATACTTCCGTAAAAGTTTCGTTTTTATGATTTGGTCTCACTATTCAATGTCTAAGGCCATATTATTGATAATTATAAGTACCTATCCATACGTTCCATTGAACAACTCCATCAATCTGATAATGAATTTATCACCGGTAACTCAAATTTTAAATTCACGAAACTTTTCATTAAATGGGCAGGTACCAATTTCCTAGATTGCAGTCGGAGAGGGCGTGCGGCCCTTTTCGATAAGCAAACATTTATAATGATGTTAAACTCGGGGCGCCACTGACCCAATACTAACTCGCCCGCACTTGAGCCAGCAAGTGCTGAAGGTGCAAGCTCAGACGATCTCAATAGCCGTTCTTACCTTTCGTCAACCGGCAACTGATTGAACTCGTATTACAATTTTAAATACTTAAACAGACACTTAACGTATCAACGTTGAGACTTTATTTACAAACGCACACACACCAAAATATCTTTTTACATTGTGGCCTGAAGGTCCTCTACAAATTCCCAAAATCCAATTCAATTTACAATAAATTAACTATTCCGTTAAAATCCAATTTACCCCTCGTTTTTTTTACAAAATCATTTACAAATGTACCGGGTGGCCAAATAAGAATGCAAAGTGCTGTTTCTGGGAAACTACTCGTCGTAGAGAGTTGCAGTAAGAAATTTTATACTAAAGTGGTCAAAAAAAGACCGTGGAAAATATTTTCAAATTTACAAGATGACCGCCAGAGGGAGTAACTGCCATCCTAAATTTTTAAAGTGATTTTTTACTGAAATCCACCTAGTAAATGTACCAAAAAATTATGTTTTTTAAAGTTCAGCTTTATTCGAGTCATTTTTGTTTGACGTATCTATTAAAATAAAGTGGTGGGGGGTGATTCAGTGATTTTTTTTAAATAAACAGCTGTAACTCCTAAACGACTAAACTGGTTTTAATAAATTTAGTCTCGTTGGAAAGAGCATTTATCGCTGCATCAAATCCATCTTACCTGTAATATGTCTAATTTTTAGTGTTGCCGCTAGAGCGCGTTTTTTGCTATAATATCAGAAAATTGCATAATTCTCTAAAAAATTAAATGCAACAATATGACTTCTTTTTCATATAAATGAGATGAAATCATGCCTAGATAGGTTAGTGAAAACCGCATCTAGATATCTTATTCATGTCCTACAATATCTAAGAAAGAAAATTTAGTTATTATAAAATTTGAAAAAGTCCATATTACACAGGCATTTATTCTTATATATTTGTCTTTTTTCAAGATTAAATGAAAAATTTCATCATTTTATAATTTTTAAATAATAAAAGTTTTCATAATTTCAAAAATTAAATGTAATGATATGACAATATTTATTAATTTTATTTATGGCCCTAAAAAGGACCGATTGTGCAATAATGCCTGTAGGCATTAAGTAGACATTAAGTACCTACTTAATGCCTATTTAAATGCTCGAATTGTCTCCCAATGACCTCAACGCATTGTTGGACAATATCTTTTAACCGACCCCATAGATAAAAGTCCAGGCAGGTTAAGTCTGGGGATCGGGGTGGCCAAGGAAATAGAGTTCCTCGTCCAATCCACCTCTGGTGATATATTAAATTTAAGTGTTCTCACACATTTATTGAAAAATGTGCTGGGCAACCATCTAGTTGTGAAAACATATTTTGCCGTAATTGCAAGGGCACATCTTTTAATAGAATAGGCAATTGGTTTACCATAAAATCAAGAAACACGGCACCATTTAGTGGTTCATCAAAGAAATAGGGACCTATAGTAGTTTCGTCCAGGATGCCACACCACACATTAATACTACAGCGACCTTTATGTTGGACCTCGTGCAACCAGTGGGGATGGGTGTCAGGCCAATAATGCATATTATACAAATTAACGTTTCCATCACTTTTAAAACTGGCCTCATCCGTTCAAATAATTTCGGATAAAAATTTTCTTGTTTTCCCTGATCATGCCCAACATCCAATGACAATAATCTATCCTCGGTCAAAGTCTTCGTCATGTAAGGCTTGATGTAAAACCATATGATACGGGTGCATTCCATAAATTTGAAATTACAAACATATTGTGAAACATGTAAAGTAGTATTTTCAGTGACATAAGAACTTACCTATGATCTTTTAAACTGTTTTGAATACTAGTTCGTGACATATTCAACGCGAGAGACATTGCTCTTGTACTAACGTGGGGATTGAATGACACGTATGTTAAGACATTAACAATATTGTCTTCCATTCTTCTAGTCGAGTCTGTTTGCAACTTTGGTCGAAAGCTTCCAGTATTACGCAAATTTTGCACTAAACGCGTAGGCGCCGATCTGGATATCGTGCTGAGTATACTCTCTTAGCCAATGCCGCATTTTGAAGACATTCAAAATATACCGCAATCATATCAACAGGTTCATCATTTGTAAAAGACATTATAGGTAGTTTTATGGACTTACTTGTGCAACAAACATAAATTACACTGTCTGTCAAATTTTAATATTTGTTTGATTTTAGGTATCTGTTTTTACTCAATGGCCTACTCCTAATATTCTGCCTACTCTGCACTTGCATATTCTATGCATTGATTATTATGCCCTTACATATTTCTTTTTCAATTTTTATAATTATGAAAACTTTTATTATTTAAAAATTATAAAATTATGAAATTTTTCATTGCATCTTGAAAAAAGAGGAATAAATAAGAATAAATGCCGGTGTAATATCGACTTTTTCAAATTTTGTAATAACTAAATTTTCTTTCTTTGATATTTTAGGGTATGAATAATATATCGAGATGCGGTTTTCACTAACCTATCAAGGATGATTTCATCTCCTTTTATGAAAAAAAGTCATATTGTTGTATTTAATTTTTTAGAGAATTTTGCAATTTTCTGATATATGAAAAACGCGCTCTAGCGGCCTCACTAAAAATTAGACATATTACAGGGAAGATGGATTTGATAGAGCGATAAATGCTCTTTCCAACCAGACTAAGCTTATTAAAATCAGTTCAGTCGTTTAGGAGTTACAGTTGTTTGTTTAAAAAAATCACTGAATCACCACTTTATTTTAATAGATACGTCAAACAAAAATTACTCGAATGTGGCTATAGACAAGCACCTCCCCCCATACACACAAACACACACGCATGCAACACCCTCACACACGCTCATACGCGCACGCACGCGCATTTAAAATCACACGCACGCACAAACCCATGTACACACGAACGCACGAACAGGGGCATGTACTCACCACCACACACACACACACAACATACACGCACGCACGCCCTCCCCCCCTTCCTCCATGCACACACACTCTGAGTTTAGAAATTGTTTGCGTGAGATCACATAAAATGACATTTCGGCACTATGCTTGGGCGGATTAACGTTAGATGAAAATTGAAGCCAATTAGAGTTATGAGCAATAAAATCTCCCAGAAGAGACAGATTATAGTCACCTTTCAAACTAATGTATTGAAAGAAGTCTTAGAAGACATACACATCTAATAGTAGACTTAAAAAATTTGGAACTGTGGCAGGATCTGTGACAAACAAGACACTCATGCACCACACAAAAATAAAAACACCGAACACGTTTGAAGAGCTAAGGTGTCATTATTAGCGATCGACTGGAGTTATTTATACAACAGTAGAATTTCGCAAACTTTAAGGCCAGAATGTGAAGCAAATCACCTCATGCGAGCCATGTTGACCTTGCAATAGGCGCATACTCTTCCTTTGTATTGAAAGTTAGAATAAAGATTGTATAGGGAAAGTTGCAAGCTGGGTAAACCGGAGCTTCCAGAGGACAATGGTGTTTATGACAGAAACAACTTTCAGGTTGTAATTGATTGATGTGTCGGTGAACAGCATTAACATTAGACCTGACGGATATTAACAATAATGAATCAAAAAGTCAGTGCATTGGATGACTGAGATCGCTTGTATCCTGCTACAGCCATCTTTTCGTTTATTTTGGATTATCAATTCAATAGGAAGATTATCGTGAAGGAATGTGAAAGAATAGTATAAAAATGAATTTCGCGTAAGAAAAGGATAATTGGGAGCCCTTATTGAGCTCAGAAAATCGGAGAACTAATATTAAAGAGCGCATAGTAAGGGTAAAGGTACTTCTCGAGCTGGAATGGATTGCACATGCCCCCCGCCAAGGACTTTTTATCAATATCCCACATGGCATGAATAAGAAGAATCAAAGCCCACAGCTTTGTCCCCGCGCTTTCCCATTGTACACTGTGTCCCATTTTGGTAGAAATTGTAGGGTACCTCGTTTGTGAGTAAAGGTGGAAAGATTCGGTTTTCGCGACCCTGCTCTACTTTTTTGTGAAACGAAGGATGCCATAAACAAAATTGGCATAGTCCTATTAGTATTTGATATACAGGGCGAAATGTATATTTTTTGAAAGCTGAGAGTAACCTCTATTATATAATAAAAAACATATAGGGTGTTCCATTTAAAAAAACAAAACTTTGGTTTATTGCGAAGAAACTGACCTTTTGTGGGGAAAACAATGCACGCCACTAAATTCTACGGAAAATTCTGTATAAAACCCACTTTTCACCATTGCGATAAATTTCAAGGCAAAGCAGTAACGAGGAGTGCTTAGAATGTGCAAATTTTGAATTTCGCCCTGTATCTCAAATACTACTAAAACTATGACAATTCTGTTTGTGGCATCTTCAGTTTCACGAAAAAGTAGAACAGGGTCGCGAAAACCGCATCTTTCTATCTTTGCTTGCAAACGAGATATCCTACAATTTCAACCAAAATGGGACACAGTGTACAATTTTCCCTTTTATCCCACCTAATTAGGTTACGTAAGTTTTGTAATTCAGGTGGTATCGAAAATTGCATTGACAGAGCCTCTGCATTTGTTTATTTTTTTGTGTTCATTATAAAACTGTGCAAATAGTGCAATGTTGTGTATGCACATTATGTGCATGACTCTTATAATGTTCAAATGTTAACTTATATTGTTTATAGTTCAATTTTGGTGCTTCGCATTGTGTTTAATTACAATAAAGAACTTGATTACATTCCTAAACAGATATAATATAATATATATATATATATATATATATATATATATATATATATATATATATATATATATATATATATATATACAGGTATGGAAAAATATTATTGCGGGTCTGACTTATAATAAGCTAGAAAGAAACCCAATAAGCATTATATGAGTATGAGAGAGACATAACTTTACCGATGTTGCCACTTGTACATATTTGTATGTAGGCACAAAATATGAACTACTTAAGTCTCCTTCAATCTAGCTTCAACATTTCTAACGAAACCAAAGCAATTAAGATGATGTTGAAAAGTCGCGTATTCTTTGAAACCATTAAGTAAATACTTTACACTTAAACATTAAATGATAATAACCTAAACATCGAAGTTTATTGTAATTGCGAATTTATGACATGATTCGATTACTACTCGTTAGAAGAAGTAAGAAAAAACTGACAAGAGCTACAAACAAGAACATTAACATTTACATTGATAGTATAACTGAAGTTTAAGGTTTAACTTTAGCATTATAATTCTTATTGAAAACCAACTATTTTTAAAAATGAGTAGAATACACCTTTTCTCAAAACTCTACTCTACTTCGAAAAGACCTCCACCTTGCGGAATGCAGTAATCCAATCTGTGATAAAATTCAGTTCGCGGGAGTAATTGCACTTCTCATATCAATTATAATTTTATATATTATACCAATATTCAAAAAAAAAAATATAAAGAAATTCATTTTATCCAATAAATAAGATCTTAATTTGATCATTTTTAGTAATCATTTTAATATTAACATGAATTGGAGCTAAACCAGTTACATATCCATTTATTTTAACGGGAAAAATTTTAACTTCACTATATTTTTTATTTTTTCCAATTACATACTTAATATCAAAACTATGAGATAAAATGATATTTACTTAAGTTAATGAACTTGTTTAAGCGTATATTTTGAAAATATAATAAAGAGCTTATATGCTCTATTAACTTTACTATAATTAATTAACTAATAATTTGGACAAAAATATACAATTCGAGACTTGCAAAAACACTGATTTTCAATTCTCGTTGACTGTAGCAATTAAATGTGTAATTGATACTAGCCTACTCAAAAGACGCATGTATGGCACCAGCGTTTTTCGTTTGTTGTGTATTCTATCTCACTTAGCACGTGAACTGATTGTACTGTCTTTGTTTTACTTATTATAAGTCAGACCCGCGATAATATTTTTCCACACCTGTATATATATATATATATATATATATATATATATATATATATATATATACATATATATATATATATATATATATATATATATATATATATATATATATATATATATATATATATATATTGAAAGAATTTTTAATATCTACTGCGATTGATCGGCGGTGTGCTCATGGCGAATCGGACTGGCTAATGGTTCTACACCAGGATTTACATAGTGTGCATTTATCTACTTGCGTGACCATGTAGAATAGACAACTTGTAACTTGATGAAGTATGTTATTACATTCAAGTGCATGTAGAAATTCATGAAATCTGAGGCCAAACCAAAGAGTGGTGCGTTTGACTATACAAGCTACCTTTAAAATACTATTTTAAAAAAAACGGAAATACCAAATTCTAATATTGAAACCGATTTCAGAAAATAAAGTAAAATGCTAAAGATTTTAATTTAAGAAATATTAAATAGGTATATTACATATTGGCGTAATGCTATATTTAGTTTTGCACTGTCAAAAGAAAAGAAATAAATAAGTTCATAATTATAACTTTAATTATTAACTTAGATCTGTTAAAGGAATCAAGAAAGTATACATTACACCTAAGTTATTGAAATGCAGCAGTAAACTATACTATTATTTAAGATACAACTGCTTTTACTCTAAAAAAAGTTAGGAATATGTTTGTGTTGTCATGTTGCAGTTGCAGTTAGTTGCGATGCACCTTTCTAACAATTGCATTATATAAGATAATTATTGTCGTGTGACATTCATGAGGGTACAGGTGATAGTAGTAGTTTTTTATTATCAACAACTCTGTTAACTTACAACGGTTTTTAGTAGAATGTGCATTGATAGATAATATAATAGCTCGTGTAATATCGTCAATTTATTAAACCTGCCCAGTGAAAAAATTAAAGCGCTTAAAGCAATATAAGTATTTCAGAGTATGTAGTTCCTGTTAATGTAATAATCATAAGCCGAGGAAGATCGACTAGAACGGTTTACTAAATTAACTCAAATTCAATTTTTAGGCAGAATAAATACATTTATTGTAGATTGTAAAAATGCTACCTTTAATAAACTTAACTACTTATGTAAGTGACGTGAAAAAAAGGAACATATAAAATATAAAAGCAGTTGTTTCACTAAAACAAAATGGTATTAGAATATGATCTTATTTCTTTCTTTGTATAGGTTTAGTTTATTCAAGAGTATTTGTATTTAGTATTAGGTAATTTTCTGATGTTCAACTGAAAACCAAGTACTACATCACATGTAAGTAAATCATTTTTGTAATTATTCTGGATAATATTTTAATCCTGTCCAGTGAACTTGAAATCTTGACTTAAATCTGTGGATTTATTTTTGAACGTTACAGAAATCTATTCATTTTATTTGCGATTAACATAAAATTATTTGTTTATATTCTTTATCTAATGGTTTAATTCGGATAATTATGCAACCTTGTTTAATACGTACATAACGAAAATAGGCAACATTGTAAAAACAAAAACAATACATGTTAATAGCAGGAGAGGAGAATAGTTCAGCCCCCGGAGGGTAGTCAACCGCAGATACGTATCTTAATTGCCGAGTTCTTTTCAGGTACTATTTTCAATCCCTTGATGGCGTATTTATGATACGTACACTCGCAATTAGAGCCCTTTTGGCAGTATTAAAAGTCTTTTAAGGTACGTAATTACAGAAATCGCCTTCTATCAAATCATCTAGGTTATTACAAGTAATAAAAAGATAAAGAACTTTTAATAATTTATTATAAGTAATGCATAAACCGCATCTCATATATCAGTGGCAGTATTATCATCATCCTCCTTATCTTCAATAACCTCATCTTTTAATCCTCGCTTCGAGTGAAAGTTTACAACAGGCTTAGACCGGGATGAAATGGCGATGATGATGGATGATTAATTCAATAAACCACATGCATTTTCATTTCAGCATGTATATCAACCAATTGAACACAAACAAATAAACACGTACCCACTCACGCAAGCGCACGCGTGCGTGAACGCATGCACACACGCACACACGCACACACGCACACACGCACACACGCACACACGCACACACGCACACACGCACACACGCACACACACGACACACGCACACACGCACACACGCACACACGACACACACACACACACGCACAGCACACAGCACACCACGCACACACACGCACACGCACACAACCACCACACCACAGCGCACACGCACACGCACGCACACACAGCACACGCACACACAGCACACGCACACCACACGCACACACTCACACACGCACACACGCACACACGCACACACGCACACACGCACACACGCACACACACGCACACACACACACACACACACACACACACACACACACACACACATACACAACACACACACACACACACACACACAACACAACACTACACACACACACACACACACACACACACACACACACACACACACAGCTTATACTTCTTACCCATGGCCCTTTCTAAACTCCCTAAAAACTTTAACTTGCCCGGATCAAAACGCCAATACTCCAAGTAACGGGTGGGTCATCCTACTTCACATTGGTGCTAACTGCTCAAACCTCTACGTGCGAACTGTCGAGGGCCTTCTGTAATGTAGCGTGCCCCCGCCATCAGATTTGTACCATCCTGTCATGCCTCTTAAAATGCACGGTAAATTAATGTTCGTCTTGTGTAGAACCTGTGCTGAAACTATGTTACAGCATGATTCCACCTATACGCAGGACGAACGTAAATTTACCGGAACTTACGTGGCGGTCGAGCTTCGAAAAGCTATAGAATTGGGGTGTCGAGTTTTAGAACTCTTTAAAGTGTGGCAGTATGAAGTTTGCCAATGCGACAGAGACAGTATGATCGGTCTTTTCTCAGCCTACGTCGATAACTTTCTCAAAATCAAACAAACGTGTTCGGTCTGGCCTTCATGGTGTAACGACCACGAGTCAAAGGATCGATACATACGCGATTATTTGGTAAGGGAGGGTATCCAGCTGGAAAAAGACTAAATTTTCGCAAATCCAGGCCTTAGATATGTTTCAAAATTATTTTTAAATTTATTTTGGGGGAAGTTCGGGCAGCGTGACAATTTAATACAAACTTCAATTATTTCTGACCCTCATGACTTTTTTTAAATTATGGTCGATCCAAGGAGGTCCAGTCCATTTTAAACCTCAACAAGGAAGTTATGGTCGTAAACTGCCTTAGACCTGAGGATGGGGTCGAGCAGCTCAATACAGTCAATGTCGTCTTGGTAGCTTATACAACCGCCAATGCTCGCCTGGTGCTGTAAAGTTACCTGGAAAAACTTGCCATCCGGGTTCTGTATTTTGATATAGACTCTGTGATTTTCACGCAAAGTCCCGGTTAGTGATTTTCTTGGCGGTATGACCGATGAGGTGGAAGTCTACCGAGTCGGGAGTAGAATCACGGAGTTCGTAAGCGGGGGTCCTAAGAATTATGCGTACAAGGTGTTCTCTAAAAATGAATACTTCAATGTGTAAAGCCAAGGAATTCACCCTAAATTATAAAAATTCCCAGGTGATTAATTTCGACACACTAAAGTGTTTAGTGTTAAATGGTGTCGAACATGTGTACGCACAAACTGGCCGTAAAATTGTTAGAAGCCATGTATACCAAGTTGTATCGGAGCCAGAGGGCAAGATTTACCAGGTACAGTACAGTAAACGTCGCCAAAAGGAGGGTGGTTATGACACGCTTCCTTACGGTTACGTGGCTCGTACATAGCTTTAACATGTACGGTCTGGCCTCAGTTTTAGTTGCTAGTTTAAAAAATCTCGTTCAGCAGCCATGTGGCCATTCTTGACCCCATTCCTGTTACTTACGCTATTTATTTTTGCCTTAACCCAGTGACTTTAATTTTAAATATATATTTTAACCTACAATACACAATGCCGATAAAACTCTACACACATTGATTTGTATGGATTTATTTTTTGGCTGCCCAGTTACAGTGTTCAACAGGTTGATATGCTGAAATGAAAATTCATGTGGTTTATTGAATTAATCATACATCATCATCGCCATTTCACCCCGTCCAAGCCTGTTGTAAACTTTCGCTCGAGACCAAGGAAAAAGAAGCGGTAACGGAATACAGAATACAGAACCCTTATCATATCTACCTGTTACTGGAAAACACTACCTGAAAATGTAAAAGGGTTAACATTTAACACTTATGTATCATGGAAAAAGGGACGGAAAACTTTATTTTGATGCACATTTACCGCCCAATAGTGCCAAAAGCTCTAGAAGAATTGAGTGATAGATAAATTCAATCATTTAAGTAATGAAATTCTTTTAATACTTATTATTAGCTTAACTTGTTGAAATACTTGTAATAAGCTGAATATGCCTCACTTTACAATATATTATTAGTTAATGATGGCTTCAACAAATATTTCTATACTCAGACATTTGCATACAAATATATAAGGGAGAAGCTTATTTATTTTCACCTCTTTAATGAGCTCTTATTATTTAAATTTGTTTTTCTATTATGTGTTAAAATAGCGTTTATTATAAAATATTTTCTTTGAATTTTAAAGATTAATTTGTATATTTTCCATACATTATAACCTCTTTAGATATTCGAATATAATTAGTAGGGGAAAGTACAAAAAAATTTATAGTTGACGGGCCCACGGCTTGATAAGGGAAAGGATATGAAATTTTAACGATAAAAGGTAAATAACATAGATAGTTTTTTTTTCTACAACTGCCTAAGTATGGCGCTATATTTTCAAAGTATTCCCAAAATAGGGTTTTCGAAACCGTCATTAAAATGCAAAGATTTTGCCGCCAAATTACGTATCGCAACATAAAATTGCATAGACCATCTATAATTTTAAAATCTATCTCTTAATATTATATTATATCTTTAAATATGCAGTTACTAAGAAGTATTTGACCAAAACTAAAAATTGCGCCTAATAAACTTCTGCTCTTCACAGTTGGATTTATTTCTAAAATCTAATCAACTCCAGGAGAAATGAAAAAACACATAACACACAATACCCACACACACACGCATGCACGCACGCCGCACGCCCGAACGCACACACACGCACGCACACACGCTGCACGCACGCACCCACACACGCACCAACCCACCCTCCCATCCACACACACACACACACACACACACACACACACACACACACACACAACACACACACACACTCACAGACACACACACACACGCACGCACCGCACACCAACGCAAGCCAAGCAGCACGCACGCAGCACGCCGCACGCGCGCGCGCGCGCCCCAACCGCAGCCGCACCCAGCCGCACCTGCACACCGCACACGCACGCCACGCACACGCACACGCACACCACACACACGCACACACACACACACACACACACACACACACACAGACACAAAGACACACACACACTCAGACACAAAGACACACAGACACACACACACACTCAGACACACAGACACACAGACACACAGACACACAGACAAACACGCAGACACACAGAGACACAGACGCACAGACACACAGACTCGCAGACACACAGATACACAGATTTATTGAATTCATATACTGAACTTTTGTTCGGTGAAAATCTATTTGTGTCTCAATATACCGTAAAACAGGGTTACTTTGATAATTACTTTCTAAATTTTAATGTTTGACTCGTGTTTTGGACAAGATAATTGAATACGTATACATACTTGTTTACAGGTATATGTGCACTAACCATTCTAAATATACATTATCTACTCAAAAAAGTAAAAACAAAAATGATTTGGCTACAGTTTGCGAAAAATGAACTTTTATCAAAGTTATACCGATTGGGGTAACTTTGATAAACATGAAGTTTTTGTGTTTGTATAATGATTTTAGTCAAAGATCCCCATTCAAAATTTTTCTCTTCACGAATTACATTCCAGGCGTTTCAAGAAAATTATTGCCATGCGCAAGGTATCGTAAAAACGCTGATTTTTTAAAATCTTCATTGAAAAATATTAATAATACAAATCATTTTAAGTAAATTTATCAATGTCAATCGCTGAAAACATATTGCGGCCTCTTACAACATGTGAGAGGTTAAGCAATTTTATTATTTCATCATGTTTAACTATAAATTGTCAACTATAACTCCCACATAGAATTTAAATGAATTTCCAGCTTTCAATTGTACCGCAACATAATCATCTTTATTTAAATTCTCAGGTTGTAATGGGGTTAATTGTTTATTTGAGTTGTCCAAATTCTCGTCTAGTTCTGCTGGGTATGTCTCATCCTCCGAACTACTACCACTTTTATAGGCCGTGACCCTTTTCCCTGGTTCAACTTGTAAGTTTTTCTTTTTACGACGCAGTTGTTTTGAGCTCCCCTCACCAAATCTCTTTTCTTTTAAAAATGCCACTAATGTAGAATTCAGGTCTTCTTCTGCATTAGTGTCTTGTGCAAACCCGGGCAATCTTTTTAAGACTCGCTGCGGATTTAGTGGCACTATACCAGTAGCTTCAAAAGAGCTTAAAATATTTCTCTTTATGGCACCACCATTGGACAATTCTTCGCCTTTTAGACTTTTTTATCCATTGTAAACAATGTTTTTTTGAAGATTCCGGGAAACTCATCTTTTGGTACAGTTGTGCAGGAACGATTTTGCTCCTTCCACTGAAGAAGAAGCTATTTTCATTGGTCGAAAAAAATAAACGTCAAGGGGTTGAGTTAAGTGTGTCGAGTTGGCCGGTAAACACACAAACGCCACATTATTTTCACGACATACACGTAAAACTTCATCGGTGAAGTGAGCAGCCAAATTGTCCCCTTATAACTACCTTTGGTCCATCTAAACTTTTCAAATGTAGCAAAGGGTCTATAACCACCTTTGGTCCATCTAAACTTTTCAAATGTGGGAGCAAAAGGGTGGCAAACCAATCAGAAAATGTAGTTGCCTCCAACCAACCATGACTCGTCCGATTTAATCTAGTCCCATTCTTACAACAGCGTTCAACACAACATGGTGCACCCTTTGGTCCGTTTTGGGTCCAGGTTGAAAATAGTCTTTCTGAGCGAAATATAATATATGGAGGTAATAACACACCTGAAGCTGATGCACACATCATTACTGTTGTAGAAGATTTTGTAAAATTGCAAATATTCTCAGAGTATTTAGTCCCTCGACGATATATTTTCTTTTTCTTGCCAAGATCATCGCTACAATTGGTCTCGTCATAGTTGAAAATGTTTGCAGCTGGAACATTTTCCAAAGTGGTTTTTAAATTTTGAAAGTATTACGTAATTGTTTCAGGACTTACAGCTGCGCGTGATCTTTTAATATTTGTTGCGACTCTCCTTGTCACCTCATCCTTATGCCTTAACAATACACCATCGACCCAACCAATACCGGGTTTGTTAGCTACAGTATTGGGCAAGATCCTCCCCCTACTATCTGCATAATTTTTCGCAATCCATTGCAAATCGGCCTTAGATAGGGGAAATCCCCAATCTGCACATGTAACTGCTGCCTTAAGCAACGCCTTTTCTTCTTCGTATGTAAATAAAGGACGCCTACCTGCTTTTTGAATATGTCTCCCAGAATATTTGTGGTACATTGTACCATAAGGGATGTCATATGCTTTTGCTGCCCTGCTTATTGACCAGCCATCCTCGAGCACTTTAGCCAAGGCCACTTCAAGTTTTTCTTGATCGTAATCTTTGTATCTCCGACTACCCATACTTACGCTTATAACGGCGAGGCATTTTCTGGAAATAATTAAATACAATTAAGTTCTATCAAAGTTACCCCAATAACAAAAGAGACTATTCCAAACTACACGTTGCTCTTAGAAATGTATTTTTGATGTTATACTTACGACAAACAAGTATATACTAACAGATAATAGCAAGAAAAAAAATAGTTTCAACATACCTTTTGTAAATCAGTATAAATTTTTTTTTCAGTGATCGATGTTCAAAACAATTATTAATTTTCAATTATTTGTCACTTGTCTAAATTGACATGAAGTGAGACACAGAACAAGTTGTTCTATTCTGTCATTAACCAGTGGCGTCACTGCTAAGAAATTTAATTTAAATTATCACACGTGTCTGTTAATAAAAAAAACAATCTTCAGTGTTCAAACTATCAAAATTACCCCTGATTATCAAAGTAACCCCGTAAAACGGTACTATTTTCATTGTTTTGGCATAATTGCTTTAAATCCATTGCAAATAAATATTGATTTTACTCTTTGTGTTAAGATAATTCTCCACAGTTTAAATGACAGTTGCGCAAACAATTTTTTTAACTAAATTCACGGTGCTGCATATCTCTATTACAGCAAAAAAAAAAGAACACAATCATTTCATCATAGCTACATATATAATTTTTAATGTTTGCCGGCATAAGGATGTACACGCGTTTACAAATTGAATGTAATATACAAAACTAGTAACTAAAAGCATGCTGCATGATAATATATAATGAATACTTCTAAATGGTGAAGTATGTAATCAAATTATTTATAACTCCATATAATCTTAGTCATTAGCTGGAAAGGAAGTAATTGCAAAAAAAAACAGTCTACTCGGTAATAATGGTATGGACATTACACCTACCCATGATGCTGTGCGTGTATAATGTTTGCGCTTCTAGAGAATTATTTTTTAATCCACTTCATCTGTAATAAATTTTCTTTTTTAGTTCCTTCCAGACGTTAGACTAGACACCTGTAGTAGGTTTATAGGTTAGTTGGTTTTCTTCCTGTCGTACATCTTGCACATACTCACTACACCTTTGCAGGATGTTGCTAAACGCAGTAAAACTGGTTTAGAGAATTCTACTACGTATTTGTTACCATTGAAGAATGTTGATACAAATCATGTATTTACTTTACATAATAATTTTTACAGAAAGTACCTTTTTGTAATCACCTATACCTTATTTAAATAATTGAACATTTCCTCAGATTTCCATATATAACTACAATCTTATATTTAAGGGTTTACATCTAAAGGTGTGCCTAGTGCATTTATGTTTGTTGAAGTAGAAGTAATTAATCTAAGCCACCACCTCTTTATTTAAATAAACGTAAACTGGATTAAATTTCCAATAATGTTACTTTGATGTGTAGTACTTTGTATTCGACTCTCTATCACTCCTATAAAATGTCAATTTTTTACATCTTTAAGATCGTTTTCAAGTTCGCTGGTGTATAAATTTTAAATGAACGTTCCATACCTACTCTACATGTATTCTTTAATCGACTCGTTAAATTTTATGTTTTAAATTCGTCGAATCAAACAAAATATTAGCATTATTCAAATCTTTGAATTTAAAATCTCGCAGGAAACCGTATTTCTACCAAAATGAATTGACTGGAATGGAAGGTGCATATATGGTCGTCCTAAATTTCCGTTGTCCAGAGGCGTACTATTGGTTAACAATTTTCAGACATGGATGGAAAATGGAAAATCAATGTTATACCAAAATGATCGAGGCAGCAATAATTAAACAATCAAGAACAAAATATCAAATAAATATTGACCTTTAGACAGAATCAGTTTTGCGTATAGATTCATTACTTAGTTTTCATATTTGCACGTGCATTTACTATGCTCTTCTGAAGTGAGTGGATTATATATCGAAATCTGCAACAAAATGATACATAATATTGGAAAAAAAGAAGGAAGTAAATATTTCCAAGAATATTTCATAAACTAAAACAACATAATAGCGCCATTCGTCCTATGCGATTTAATGGTTGGAACATCAGTTAATTGCAACCTCACTTTGATTAGAGGGGTACGATCAAAGTATTCTTCAGCGATATGAAGTGAACACAGTACACTACTATTCTTTGGATATGTTTTCCTGTTTCTGACTAAACTAATCCATGCATTTCTCCTTTCAAGATTTTTAGGAAATGTGTTGGAATATAACTTAATTGGTACAGGAAAATGTGATGTAAGGGTTTTTGTAAGTGTGGTTTAGTCAGCCTATCTCTACAGTTTTTTTCGCTTTTTAACGCGACATTTTGGAAGCGGACTCTGCTTCCGTCATCAAACCGTCCTGAGAAATTTCTAAAAAATATATATTGGTGGCTCAGCGGTGAAGGTGTCAGACTTGCAGGTCAACGGTACCAAGTTCGAATCTGAGAGTAGTCAAGTGCTTGGGAGAAAAAAATTTGACTCAAGTGCGAAATCAGGACAGCCTGATAACGAAAGCAGAGCCCGCTTCCGAAACGTCGTGTTAAAAAGCGAAAAAAGCTGTGGAAATAGGCCGACAAAGCCAATTAACAGGAAAATGTGAATCATTATATTACATTCAATTTTTTCTTAATTGATGTTTAACTACAAATTACAAACAGGTCTGTGACAATCACCTTGAGGCAGCGATGTCATAAGCGGCATCATTACTCTTAAATTTAAAATTAAAAATATGGGTGAATATATAAACAACATTAAATATTTACCCATAAAAAGTCAGCTTTGGATTTTTATATTTTACGTTGAAAGGACTTCCGCATAATTATTATTTTTCAAGTTCTGCACAATATGAGTTTTTTTTTATAATAACTACAATATAATTATAAACTTTAAAGCACTATTGAGTATCACAATATGAAGCTTATCAAAAAATAAACTCAAAGACAACAAATTCGTGAAAATGCACAACATACACAGCTGTGCTCCAATAAAAATAGAAAACACGTGAGTCATAGATGGAAAATTAATAAAGCAGTATCCATTTCTAAATTACCTAACCGTGGTAACATTATCTTCAATTTGCTCGTTGCAGATGCACAGTTACTGATAGAAATAATGAACGTCGAATAGATAAAATCTATAGCATCGGCAACCAACATACCTCACCTGGTCACTTCGTTCATCCCCGTTTTCTGAAAGAAGATGCAGTTACTTGCGCATCATATACATACGTACGCTTTAAATTGAGCGATTCGTTCCTAGACTGGACTCTCGAGATTCACATCTCGAACAGAAAGTACTTTCAAGAGGGTTATAGTCTCAAAAAAGGAGCCGACATCGTGTTTACGATGGGCTCGGCATACATCCGAGTGAATTGGTTATGTCGATACCATCGATGGATGGAGGAACACACAGAAGATCCGCCGTCGCCGAGAACTCTGAAAGAGCTTACGGACAGCCCAGCAGCAATGGTATTCCATACCATACCTATCAGGCAGAGAACGAGCGCTTAGCTAAGGTAGTAATACGTGACCTGCCCGTAGGACTTTCCGAGGATGACATTAGTTCGGAGCTGACACCTGACACTATCAGACATTAATGTTTTCTCTTGTTCCAGCACAAAGCAGCGAGGACGACGGATGCCCTTTGTGATGGTATACCTACTGACACAAGAAGACCACAAGAAGGTCCGGGAGGTGGAGTACGTCGTCCGCCTCCGAGTCACAGTAGAGGACTTTCGGTGGAAAACTGGTATCGAGCAGTGCCACCGGTGCCAGGGTTCCGGCACGCACAGCGTTACTTCAGGGTGGTGGCACGCTGTGTGAAGTGCGCCAAGGATTACCACTCCAGTCAATACACGAAACTCCGCACTGACAGGGACAAGTGCGCTAGCTATAGGGGATGCCCGAAGTTTCCTCGACGTACACCGCGGAAGAAGACGGAAACCCCATAGCGACAGCAGAAGACACCGCCGACTGCGGTACTCTCTCAATATCAAGCCGGCGTTAGTTACGCCAAAGTGACGGCAAGCGGTAGTAATAAGGCGGAAGTAGCTAATGCGGTGAGAACCGCAGTCGATAAAACGCCCACTCCACCTGCTTTGGGGAGGCTTAGATTTGGCGAAGGCCCTTAACCATTTCCTGTCCTAAACTTATTTCCTACTTGTTCTGTACCCCCACGGTACAGAAAACCCATGCTACTACTGTACAATAATAGCTCTGCTATCGTTGTACAGATAACTGTGACGACTAAACTGAACATTTTTTCTTTTATTTCAGATATCCGAGGCAACAAGATCAACTACACCAGCAAGAGAAATTAGGACAGCGTACACAATACCATCTCCGAGAGTAACAGCACCCACACACGAATCTTTTTTTGGAAACCAACAAATAACATAATGTTAACAGGCATTCGACAACCATACAACCCATACGCTGAAGATGGCGCAGACTTCTGAGCAGCACACCACTAATACAACACAGTACTTTGTACATTTTATCATATTTGTAAATTATACTTTCTACTATAATCCTGTATGTATTATTAATTATCTAAAATCTTTAATTAACTCTGTTGAATTAAATTGAAGTTCCTGTGCTGCAAAGTATTCTAAGTTTGCCTTTTAACGGCAAAATAAAATTTTAGCGAATGAATCAAAGAACGTAATTTTTTTAATTACCTAGATATAGCTGGGCAACGCGATTCTACTTTGAAAACAAGGGGAACACTAGTTGCATTATAAGAGGTCTGCTGATATAGCACAGAGATTTGGATTTGTAGATGTTACTAATTTGTAGAATAATATTTTAAGGACTATACCTTTTAAGTTTCGATGAGCCCGTAATGGAAATCCATATTTTCGTCTATCTATCTTTTTTTTACAGAAAATCGTCATAAAACCTCTCAAACTGTGGGCGACAAAATTTCTTACAAAATAGTACCGAAATTATACCGCTCGTCTGTAAAAAGTCAAAAGTCAATATTTTTGTATTCTAATTTTATAACTTTTCCTACATTTAGTTTCGCATAAAATTTTGTGTGCATTTCTGGTCCTTTGCGTATTGTTTGCCTCCCTATTTCAAGAGCACATGTATATATCGAAGAAATTAACTGATAATTTTAAGGTTTCTCTTATTTTTCATAGGCACAAGTGCGAAAATGGATCAGAAGGTAGCACGAATGTGTCGAAAGTAGTTGTTTCTTACAAACGAAGTTTTAGACCGACCAGGGAAATCTCCGGATCTGAACCCAATAGAAAACCTGTGGGCTACAGGGGGCCAGAAAATTTTAATTCACAATGAAGACTAGCTTTATGCTAATATTATGCTAACGTAGAATTCTTTACGTCTCAACAATGTTTGTGAAAGGTTAGTAAATTCCACGCTTGCTCGAATTCAAGCTTGCATTACATACGATGAATATTAAAAAAAAATATTTAATTCTTCAACTAAATATAACAGTCATATTCCGTACATTTCATGCTTTTAAAAATTACAATTCTGATAATTAATTTTTTTAATAATTCCCTTTTGCCGAATTATATATGCTTGGTTAATTTATTTAATTACTCATTATTGCTAATTCGTAAAAATATGTAATGTTTACCATTCATTTTTTTTCGTTTTGTTTATTTATTACCTAATTATGTATCAATTAACTTATTCTTTGATTCATAATCTTCATTAAACAAAAATTATAATGTTGATCAAAACTGTTATACTGATGTTGTTTATGTTGCTGTTCATTGGATTGTGGTATCTTATCAAAAAATGAGAGCGGAATAGAGTATCTTTTTATCAATTTTCTTTATTTTACCCTTGCAATCTAGAAACAAATCCCTAAGTTTATAGAATTGGTACGAATATGATGCGCAAGTAACGGCATTTCCTTCTTTCAGAAAACGAGTGACCGAAGTGACCAAGTGAGCAGTATGTTGGCATGATATATCCTGCACATTATTAAATTTTCTTAACTTTCAGGATAATTTGTAGTTCTGGAATTATTTACCTTTTCTTAAATATCGCATAGGTAATTTATATTATATAGAAATGCTTTATGTTCTTCTTCCCATACAGTATACTGTCGGAGACTGCGCGATTCGAAAATTTATTTGGATATCTCTACTAATCTCTGGTTGAGATAACTCTATAAATTTGCTACCTGATACTATACTATCGGATACACAACAAACAGAAAGGTTTTATACATTTATTGTCTACTATATTCTACAAAATAATTTCAACCTACAAAACTACAAAATAAACATAAATGTAAAAAACATAACTTGATTTTCTACCTTATAATCCGGAAAAATAAATGGATCTCCTGGTTCAAGACGGCAGCGAGCGGATATTCGGCTTATTGTGACTGAGTTTGAATTGTTGCTGAGAGAAATTTGATTAGTAATACAAGAAAACAGTAAGTTATTATTTAGGAAAAAAAACCTAATCAAAATACGTTCATTTTCTGACTTACAAAATTTTCCTGAGTACGTTTCTGACATTAAGTAGCAGTTCAAACGGACTGCTTAAAATGATTTAAGTTTCTTTCTTAACATATTTAAAAAGGAATAGTGTTTTCAATTTTACTGGCTTTTATAAAAAACGTTATAAATTTCTATAGAAACTATGTCTAGGTCAAAAAAATCGGTAGTTTCAGTTTTCAGAGTTTACGATGTTGATTGGAAGCTTTATTAACGCATCTTGGTGGAGTTAATTACATTAGATAAATATTTTAGTAGGAAGAGTATTATAACATATTTACATTAATAATACAAGGTTACTTTAAGAATAGTGGGGAAACGACGCAGATTGTGGTTATGAGTATGTGGAAGAGCGACTCTAAATGGGTGGTTTTAGTTGGAGATGGTGGCAGTTTTATCAATATATTCCAGATCGGGAGAATTTATATTGTTTAAATATAATTTATTAGGTTTAGGAAATGTTATGATCTTCAAAGCATATTAGAAGCGTAAATATTTGACAGGTTTTAATGCATAATATTTTGAAACAGGAAACTACGTCTTCAGTAGATACACTCAGTATCACCGTGGAATAGAGGGATTTTATAAAACTGAAGTTAATTATTTTGAACAGGAAAATTACTTAAAGTTAATAGTAGTGATATTTACTTTTGTAATTAATTTTATAACAGGAGTTTGTAATGGCATTAAATATCGGCTTGAAGACATGGGTTAGCTTTAGTACACGAAAGCGCGCTTCACATTTATTATAGCTTAACAACGTGTGTAGGTGTGTGTGGGTGTCTGTAACCAGAGTCACTAGTGGACAAGAGCATACCTTCCCGTTCTTTCTAGCGAATCTTTTGTGTGTGTCGGTAAACTAGGCTCATTTACTGTTTATCCGAGAGTGTAAGAAACGGCGCCGGGTTTACCTCCCTGCGCAAACGCTTCCCTCTGTTTGTATAATAGTGAAGATGGTTTAAACAATTACGTGTGGGCGATGTCAGGTACTAAGGGGCTACTGGTCGTGACTTGGTCAGGTAAACTCTGTGAGTCACAAATATCTCAAGAGACTCTGTCAGTGTTAAAAAAGGAAAGCAACGTGTTTCATTCAGGTTGCTCGAGGTTTCCACGCTCCTTCAGCCACAGCGATGGATTCCCAGTATACATACATTACGTATATATGCATGGTGGGACTAAAGGTGGATGTCTTCAGGAAAGGATCGGAAGGAATGGAGTTAGTGTTCTGAGCGGGGAAACACTACCCCAGCATTTGCTTAAATGACCGCACGTAATGTGTGTAAACGCAGTGATCATCCCGCTATATGTGTATGAGGACAACTCCCTGAAAAAACATCATACATACGGTAGTACGTGCTCAAAGTTTAGTCGATATTTTTTCACGAAAAGTTCTTATTGAATAAATCCACGAAAACAATACCGATTGTAAAATTTCAAGTCCGAAGACGAGCAACTTTTTCTGTCGTGTTGTTTCAGTGGTTTTACCAAATAAAAAGTTAGAGTAAGAAATCGATTAAATGTTGAGCAAGAATAGTATTTGAAGAGATTATTTTGTTGACTGCTTGATAAAGTACTAAACTGTTCTAAATGTTCCATAAATTATTATTACTTCTATTTTTAGTGTTCATAATTTAATTCGATGTGTAAATGTAACTAAATACGGCTATGTTCTAACGATAAAACTGCGATTTTTTATGGGATAAATATATATTGAGCACGTAATATTTTTGTCATAGCAATTTCATCGAGAACCCAGGAAATGAACAAATCGCGAGAGCTTGCTCGATTGTGATTTGAGCAAGATGTGGATGTGCAGATACGCCAACAGTTTAGACCAATGACGTATATCCGAAAAGGTGGATTGGGTGCAAGGATTCAGTTCTAAATTCGTTCACCGGATTTAAATGGATTGACTTTTATGTAGAAACTGTTTCTGTTGCCCGGGAAATTGAGTAATAGACTGAACTCACTTTGTGACTGTCAAGCATGCATTGTGCAACAGTCAGTATGAATCATCATTATTATGTTTACCTGTTTTTTAATGTTTTTCTTAGGTAGTTATTTTTTAAGATCCAATGTAGCAAATTATTGGTTTTCCTCATTACCTCAACAAATAATACTAACATTTATCCAATATATTGAAAAGATCTTGTGTCTCAGACCGCTCCATAGTTGATATAAAGTATTGAAGGCCGTCCCTTCCAAGCAAATGTTAGGATTCCACATCGATTTGTTTGTAAAAGATATTGAGTTGTAGCTTAGCTCTCAGATATTGTAGGCTGAGAATGGACTTGCCTCAGTTAGAGGTACAATTATTATTGAATACAAAGGCGTACAACTGAGCTATTAGATATACTTCAGCTTATATCAATTACTTACGTCTAAATTGCCGAATGCAAATGACGCATGTAGTCAACTTTCCCCAATACACAAACTAAACTGGCTTGAAAGTATTTCATTTACTATAAATATATTTAAAATATTTGACTTAATAATAAAATTGCACGGTCTTCTCAACTCCTGGGGTGGAATACGGAAGTCGGTCTCTTCGTTCCAGGAGAGGATACGACACGCCTAGTGCGCCTCCAAAAGTAATAGTACAGTTCAGATTGTCTTTGAGCCAGTACTGGACCTCTACGTCTGTTAAGCAGGCGTTGCAGGTAATCTCAGTGGAGGACATCTTCAGGGTTATTTCGTATGGGAGGTTGGTTAGGGATCTAGACAAAGGTCACCATTTCGTTTTATACACACACGGATATTTCACCAACGACTAATACGGGCGGTTATTGAGTAACGGATAACTGTCACTACTAAATTTAATTTAAATTACTTTCAAAGCAAATCTTTCACCAAGTATCTATTAAACAAAAAGTTAGTCTACAATTAAAATACTACTACATCTCACAATGTATAATAAGTCATGCTACGATTACCATCACAAACGTAATAATATGACACAATACTCGTACACCTTGCTTTTATAACCTGTACCAGGCAGTAGCACCTGAACTTGTTTTAATTAAATTAAAATTAGTTATTGATATTTGGACAATATAAGTATGCAAGGTTCATTTCTTATTTCGGAACGGGGTGATTGGTATAAAAAACCTACTGCTTCGTACATATAAAAAATAATTACTTAAATAACGGTTTAATTAATAACCAGGGATCATTCGTCAACTTAGAATTTGGAAATACGGGAGCTTATTTCACACGTAGTCTTGCAGCCATGAGTTAAAATAATTAAAAGAGCGCTAAGTAAATTGTTGTCCATAGTATGCATACATTTACAATGACACAGAAAGTACAAGTGTCAAACAAAAACATAATTTTCATTGCAACTAAGATTTAACTTGAAAAAATGTTTATGCTATTTTAAACATTTTTTCATCCAAACATCGTTTATTGTTACAAGTATTAAAAACAAATAATTTCCATGTCTATCTGTTGATACCGGGTGTTGTTCTTTCGTAACTGTTAGGTCAGTACGTTTTCGAATTTTAAGTGGTCATAACTTTGCTATTATTAAATATCTTTTTATGAAAGTTTGGTCCCAGCTATAGGGGGTACCTTGAATCCAGTGGCGTAGTAATTTTTTTAATCAAAAAATCGCTAATAAAAATTCTTCATTGTGGACACCGAAAAATTATCGTATTACACCCTGAAAATTGAAGTAAACATTTTAAATTTTGTCCCAGCGTATATCCTTTACAACTTAAAATTAAAAAAAAATTTGCTCGAAATCTGTTAATGACTTCAAATTCTCCATTCTAAATGAGTCACACTGTATGTTAATGGTTGAATTACATATTTAACAATCTTCGCAATAGCTGGTAGATTAAACAGATACATTTTATATATACTATTTTGCTAAAGTTGTATTATAATATATTATCGAAGTTACTTTAAAATATAACTGAATTACTTCATATTGAAACTCCTTGCAAAATGGTTATCAAAAAATTAACATCTATTATCAACGGAGTCACAGACGGCTAAGGAAACATAAATATTACCAATTAAAATTAACTTGTGACACTGTATAGTATTTAATTTACAAAAGCGTGTTTTTACGTTTAAATGTCTCTTATACATATAAGTCGCATTTGATACTCTAAATGAATGTGATAGTACACAAAATGGACTTCGATAACGTCAAGATGCTAGCCAACATTCAAAACAAAACACACTGAAAACTTAGGGAAGCCATTGAAATAGAGAAAATGCCGCCCAGAATGAACACACGGGACGATGCACAAAGGTTACCGAATACGTGTAAACCGCTACTAAAGAAGCAGAATCTACCACACGGAACAACGCCCAAACAACCAGAAAGGGAAAACTACAGAGAGAGACACCTTAACTACAAATACCATCGTAGGACAACCAATATATTAGTTCGATTCGAATGAGAAGTTGAACACGGATCACCTGAAGATGGCTGGTGCAATTCAACCGAAACGTCGCAATGTATACGGTTCTGATATATGATATGTGGGTAGGGGGGCGGGCGGGCGCGCGGGTGGGCGTGCGTGCGTGCGTGCGTGCGTGCGTGTGTGTGTACTGCATGGTATCTCGGGTGTTGATCTGCGTAACTCTTCTGGTCTCCAAAATGCCGTTTGTTGCAAAACAACGTTTCGGCAAAGTTTCATTTGCCATCCTCGGGTTGGTAACTGTATCTAAAGATCAATATCATATATATATATATATACATACATACAATCTGTCCCCGGACGACTCTCATAAAAAGGCAAAAAATTTTTGATTTGAATTTGAGATTCTGGGGTCCAGCCCTGCTTGGTTTGAAACTAATTTGTGACAGAATTTTAGTTTCAAAAAATCACGTGTTCCTTGGAAATTTTGAAAAAAAGAATTTTTCGCACTAGCGTCCTTTTTTTTTGTACAAGACGACAAAATGCTACTAAAAAAAGTTATTCAGAATGAACGATTACGTATGTGTACTAAATTTCAAATCTCTAGGCCCACTTTGATTTTTTTACATTTTTTTAATTCTTTCTTAAAAATTCGCACGCCATATAAAAAATACGACAAATTTTTATTAACAAGAATTGCATTAAAAGTGTACCCGCTATGTCAATTTTGACAGTAACCAGATTACTTTGAAATTTTCGTTAAACGTTTATGTCAAGGTACAAGAGAATAGTGTGAAATGTCAAATCATTACTTTTATAATAAATAGCATTAAAACAAACTGTATAGCACCACTTGTATCCTTTTAATGTTATTTTATTCTTTAATAGTAAAAAATGTTGACAACAGAACAAAAAAATTTATTTAATTCATTGTTACGGTATTGGTGAGAGATCGATTTCTTGTGTAATTAACCTTTTTAATGAAAAATATCCCGACGCAAAAATACAAAAATCATAAGTGAGCTAGCTAAGAAAAAGGTTTTTGCAGACTGGAAGTGTAAATAATTTTAAAAAACCAGATAAAGCTCTGGATGAAAATGATGCAGCAACATTGATAGCATTAAGTTCGGTAGGGAACGATCAATAAATGTCATTGAGAAAGCGAAGTGACAATTCAGGTATAAGCAGAGTACATTTGCAAAGAATTTATAAATGCTGTAACATCCATTCATTTAAAGCACAATTTCTTCATACGCTAGAAGATGGTGATGAAGGTAAGAGATTAGATTTTTGCTTGTCTTTGGGAGAATAAATCTTCAACAACCGACATTTTCAAGAGTAGATAATATTTTAGTACGAATCTACTTTCACAACAAATGACGTCTCTTCGTCCCCGAATTGTAGATTTTGGAGCGAAGAAAATCCACAGTACCAAATTGATTCCAGAAGGTAATATAAAAAAGTAAATGTATGGTGTGCCGTTTGATATAGACTTGATCCAATTGGGTCATTCTTTATTGATGGAAACAATCAGAATACGTACATGAAAATTTTGTTGATGAACTTCCCTTACCTTAAATACGCCAGATCAGTTACTTTCAGCATGACGACTGCCCTTCCCATTCTACTCGTCTTGTTTCCAGCTGATCCACCTGATCTTACTATTATGGATTTTTTGTGTGGGGCAGATTAAAACGATTAGATTACGCTGAAATAAGTCCAAATGATGTTGAAGCATCAATAATTACTATCTTATAAAGAATTTGGATTACGTATTGAACATTGTGCAAACTTAGGAGGGGGTTTAATTGAATAAACTTAAGTGTTATAACTCACAGTAGATAGGTAATTTTGTTTAATTTTTTTTTTATTCAATTTTGATAAGTAATTTGTTATTGTTGAAGGATGATTATCCAACAATAAAACGAAGTTTGTTTTATTTTTTACAGAGGCCTGTTTCATGGGATCTGTGATGGGATATGTAATTTTTTGGGCTAGAGACTTGAAATTTTGCACGTATGCAATTTTTCATTCTTAACAACTTTTTTTTAGTAACATTTTGTAGTGTGTCTTACAGAAAAGGACTTTTGTTGGTGTGAAAAATCATTTTTTTCAAAATTTCTAAAGCACGTGTAATTTTTCGAAACTAAAATTCTGTCACAAATTAGTTTCAAACCAAGCAGGACTAGACTTCAGAAGCTCAAATTTCAAATCAAATTTTTTTTGCCTTTTGTAAGAGTTGCAATAAATCAATATAATATATATATATATATATATATATATATATATATATATATATATATATATATATATATATATATATATATATATATATATATATATATATACAGGGTGTATTTTAAAATCACCGACAAACGAAAACTGGAGATTCTATGATTCAAAATCGGACAAAAATGATCATAAACGCTTTTCCGAGAATACTTCCTAACCGAGATACAGGTTGATTAAAAAATACTTTTTTTAAGGTTTTTTTAAGATTCCTCTAAAACTACAAAAGATATTACACTGAGATTTGGTACACCTAAATGTCTAATTAAATACAATTAATCAGGTGAGTTTAAGTCAACTGACTCCATCCAGTGGCGTAAAATATTTTAAGTTAATCAGTTTAAGTAAAAATAAATGCACGCCCCCGGTTTTTTTGAAGAAATATTTTTTTGATAGATTCAACATTTAATTCTGCAAATAAAATCATACTTAGTATTTTTTCGATTCGGCACCCCGTTTTTGAAATATTTTGCATTAACATAAACGACCACATTATTCAATAAAAATCAACATTTGTTTTATTTTACAAAAAAATAACGCAGTTAACTATTAGGTACATTATTAAAGAGATATTGAAGGAATCAAAAACAAAATAATAATTATTTTTATACATATTGTTCAAAATGTCCTCCATCCTTTTGAATGCAAGCTTATATTCTTCTTAGCGAATGAAACCTAACACGCTGAAAAATTTGTGGCATAGCTCTAATCTCATCGCATGCCATCTGTATGCGATTCCAAAGTTGCTCTAGATTATCAATTTGAATAAAATAGACACGAGTTTTCAGATACCCCCACACAAAAAAATCCAATGGGTTTAAATCTGGCGATCGTGCCGGCCACGGTACCTCGCTTCCTCGTCCAATCCAGCGTCCAGGGAACCACGCATTTAAAAATTCTCTGACGTTTCGTGTAGAATGTGGTGGTGCACCATCATACATGAAATACATGTTCATTCTAACATGTAAGGGTACGTCGTCAAACAATTCTGGCAAATCTTCTCTCAAAAAATTTAAATAGAATTCGCCAGTAAGTCTTTGAGGAAAACGGATTGGTCCGATTAGGTGATCGTCTAGTATACCTATCGAAATATTTTCGCTAAATCTATGTTGGTGAGCTGTAACTACAGTTGGATGCTGATTTTCATCTAACCATTTGTGGGAATAATGCAAGTTTATTATTCCATTTCGGGAAAAAATACACTCATCAGTGGTCAATAAGTTTCTAACAAATTCTACATCTTCAGTATTTGTATCTAAAAACCATTCGCAAAAATTCATTCGACGAGAATGGTCAGCAGGCAATAATGCATGCACTTTTTGTAGGTGAAAGGGATGTAAATTTTGTTCTCGTAAAACTTTCCAAGACTTGCTATGCGACACACCAAATTCTAAACCTAACTCACGCGTACTTATTGATGAATTTTCATAAACTCTATCTAAAATTTGTTCCTCAATTTCAACTGGTACACGAGCATTTCGTCCGGAATTTTTCTTTCCTTTTAAACTTCCATACTCTAACAAGTTACGATGAATGGTTCTAAACGTAGTATGATGTGGATGTGTTCTATTTGGAAATCATTGTTCGTAAAGTCGAGCAGCTGCACGAGCATTGCAATTAGTATTACCATAACATAAATGCATATCGACCAGTTCTCGTTTGGAATAATTCATTTTTTCACAGTAATTAGACACAAACAATGAGTTACAAAGCACGCGCAAATGCAACTATTTTAGCAAACATAAGACACGTAACTGTCAAATGCAAAGCAATCTCTGATTTATTTAATTTGGTTATTACTTATTACTGAATAATGTAGCCATTTATGTTAATGCAAAATATTTCAAAAACGGGTGCCGAATAGAAAAAATACTAAGTATGATTTTATTTGCAGAATTAAATGTTGAATTTAACAAAAAATATTTCTTCAAAAAAAGCAGGGACGTGCGTTATTTTTTACCTAAAGTGATTAACTTAACATATTCTACGCCACTGGGTGGAGCCAGTTGACTCAAACTCGCCTGATTAATTGTACTTAATTAGACATTTAGGTGTACCAAATCTCAGTATAATATCTTTTGTAGTTTTTGAGGAATCTTAAAAAAATCTTAAAAAAATTATTTTTTAATCAACCTGTATCTCGGTTAGGAAGCATTTTTGGAAAAGCGTTTATGATAATTTTTGTCTTATTTTGAATAATAGAATCTCCAGTTTTCGTTTGTCGAATATATATATATATATATATATATATATATATATATATATATATATATATATATATATATAATATAATATATATATATATATATATATATATATATATATATATATATATATATAGTACAGGGTTATTACAAATGATGTTCATGATTTCAAGTGCACATAAATCTAGTTTTATTTATCATACAAAAAAATAAAATTGTTGCATTTTAAGAAAAACTCAAAAAGTTTCATCCCAGGTGCCAAGAATTATAAATGAACCCCTTGTGATACGACAGATGTTAAGCGTGTAATCAAGCTCTCGCCATACTTTGTTAAGACTGTTCAGGTCGATTGTTTCGATAGCTCTGGTAATCCGTTGTTGGATCTCAGGTATGCTTTCTGGTGGTGTATACACTTTATGTTTGATGTATCCTCACGAGAAAAAATCACAGAGGCTGATGTCCGGAGATCTTGGAGGCCAGTTCAAGAGTGCTCCATCACGTGGACCTGCACGACCGATTCATCTGCCAGGCAGTTGATTTTGAAATTCAGTTTTAACATTCAGAATCAAGTTTAGGGATTCTTGTTCTAATTACGGTAGAAGCCATTCCGTCATCATGTCCAAGATTTATTCTATTTATTGTTTGTCCAACAAAGAAAAAAGGTCCGTACACTTTGTTGTAAGTGATAGTACAAAACACATTAACTTCCGGAGTATCGCGCAAGTGCACGATGTAGGTGTGTGGGTCCTCCGAGCCCCATATTATGACATTATGTCTGTTCACGTTACCACACAAGTAGTATGTGGCTTCATTATTAAAGACTAAACGTTTTACATAGTTTTAATTTTCCATCAAGGCCTACATGTTCTCACAAAAAGAAAGTCTTAGAACTTTGTCATTTGGTTTGAATGCTTGAACAAGCTGAAGTTTGTAAGGCTTGAAATTTGTACGTTTACGTAAAATTTTCCAAACTGTTGGCTATGGTGTACCAAGCTGTCTGCTGCATTTAACAGTAGATTTCTGTGGACTACGCGTAAAACTTTCCCTTACCTGCTCTACAGTGTCATTGCTTACTGGTGGCCTTCCAGTTGATTTCTTTTTACAAATGCACCACTCTTAAAATTCAAGTACCACTGGCGAATAGGGTGATTGCTAGGAGGATCTTCATTAAATTTAGTTCTCAAGTGACGTTGCACACTAATAACTGATTGGTTGATGTGATAATCCAAAACATAAAATGCATTCCTGTCTTCAAATTCAGCCATTACACAATTGACAACAATTGACTTTAACAAACAGTTGATACGTACTTAAATGAATGTAAACAAAACTTTGAGTTTTCTTTCCAGTGGTACAAACTGAAATGGCCTTAAAACAGGTTAATCTAGTAATATTTATAATTGAAATCAGGAACATCATTTGTAATAACCCTGTATATATATATATATATATATATATATATATATATATATATATATATGTTTCTAAAATAGGGTTCAATTTCTACATTAGAACTCATTAAATAAGACAAAATGTTCCTATAAACATGTCCCTAAAACGCACTTAAATTTACAGGCCCTTGAAAGGGTTCGAATTAAACTGATTTTATCCAGTTATTTCAAAACGATAAAAGATAAAGAAGAAATAAACTTTTCAGCCGAGTAACATAGCTAGGCCATTTTCGTTATTCGAATCATTGCGTCCTTTTCAGATGAAAAGGTATCAAGTCCTAAACAATTTTGTACGACCTTTTTGCAATTTTTTTTGACAAATTCATAAATTTTGGACAGTTTTACGTAAAAAATGTCGTCTTTGCGTAATTCTGAATTGATTCCGAAGTGAATAACAGTAATTTTATCAAATAATGATAATTTTCAAACTCATTTTACACAAAAACCGTTGCCGATATCGAATTACGCAAAGACGACATTTTTACATAAACTGTCCAAAATTTATGAATTTGTTAAAAAATTGCAAAGGTCGTACAAAATTTTTAGACTTGATATTTCATCTGAAAGGACGTATTCGAATAACGAAAACCTCGTCATGTTACTCGGCGTCAAAATTATGTATGTTCCTTAATTTCATCTCTTTATCTTTTACCGTTTTGAAATAATTGAATAAAATCAGTTTCATTCGAACCTTTCAAACCTGTAACTTTGGATGCGTTCAATATTATATGAACATTTTGTCTTATTTAATAAGTTCTACATGCAGTAAAATTGAACCTATTCAAAACACCTGTATATATATACAGTGGCGCATTAGTGTGACTAACAACAAAACTTGAAAGCCGTATAGCCTTTTTACAATAAAAAATGTTAAATTGTCATTATTTCAAAAACTACAATTTTTGGAATATACACTCTTATACAAAGTCACCCTTGTTTTTAATGCTAAATAAGATAGAATTAAAAATAAGAAGTTTCCATTTAAAAAATGACTTTATAGGTTTTTCTAATCTACTTTTTATTGTCAATTTTGATCACCCTGTATGAATGTATTGCAAAAATATCAATACAGCCCATTAGAGTAGGTCCCCATTTCCAAGAAACCAACCATAACTAATTGATAAAGGCTTCGTTTAGAAAAGATTTCCACCTATGTTTTGGCCTGTAAACGTCATATTTGATAAAAATTTGTCAAAAGCGGTTAGACTTAGGTATAGGACATTATACATAAATGTGTCTAATATTGTATGTAGAATCTAAATATGTAATAATATATAGGGTTTTCTATTTAAAAACAATTTAAAATTACTTCTAAGCTTTAATGATCTGCCCTGTATAATTAAAATATTTTTGGAATATGCACCAGAACACATCTTACAACTTTTGCATTTAATTTTTTGTATCTCTTTAAATAAAGGAGATATGGGACTTTGTCACACTAATGCACCACCCTGTATATATATATATATATATATATATATATATATATATATATATATATATATATATATATATTATATATATACATATACATACATACAGGGTGTTCTAAAGTCCATCAGGAAACTCAGGAGATTCTATGAGCTAAAATAATAGCAGTTGGTAAGAAATTTTTTCGGATTGTCATCTATTTGCAAGTTATGGCTTGTCAAAGACCAATTTTTTATTTTATTTATTAACGATTCTGGTTTTACAAAGAGATAGCGTTAGATAGTGGAATTACACGAACAAAGTATGACAGATTCTCCTATTTATAATAATAATAATAATACATTTTATTTGTCCAACAGAAACAAGTACCAATTGCAGGACAAACTGAAAAAAACTAAATACAAATACATAAACAGCAATACAGAGAAAATACTACACACATAACATAAGGATTATAAGTTACTAACATTTCTAAAATTATTTTATATTGAATTAAAGTTATAAAGAGTAACAATTTACAAGTTTATCATAACAATTGATCGTAATGACCTCCATTCACCTCTATACATTTTCTAACACGTTTTAGAAATGATCGTCTGACACGATGAAAAACACCAATATTGTTTCTAATTGTTTCACACCTACCAATAATCCTTTGTCACAGATCATTGACGTCGTTAACAGGCGTTTTATAAACTATGGTCTTTAAATGCAAAGAAAAAATCTATTAGATTAAGAACTGGCGATCGCGGTGCCCAAGCTATTGGTCCACCTCTTCCGATCCAACGATTATGAAATACCTCACCTAAATATCTACGAACAGCAAAACTAAAATGTGGAGGGCGCCATCTTGTAGAAGCCACATATTTGCTCTTGTTCTTAGAGGAACATCTTCAATTAAATCTGGAAGATCGTTTCGAAGAAATTCAAATAACTATCTCCATTTGACACTCCATTAAAAAGTAAGGACCCAGTAATTGATCTTCTACGATTCCAGCCCACACGTTAAGAGAATATCTTCGTTGATGTTTTGTTTCCTGGTATGCATGAGGATTCTCATAAGACCATCGATGAGTATTATGATAGTTTGTAATACTATCTCTTGTAAAGCCGGCTTCGTCATTAAACAAAATGTTATTAATAAATGCAATATCTTCGTCATATTTTTCCATAATACTATTACAGAACTGCAAACGACACACGGGATCTTCATGATAAAGTGCTTGTACCTTTTGCACATGTAATGGTAAAGAAGTTGCTCGTGAAGAATGTACCAAACTAAAGAATGGGCAATACTCCTGAGCGGCAATTCTTCTTGTACTTATCGCCGAATTTGCCTCTACTGTCTCCTGGACTCTTTCTTCTTTTCTACAGTTCTCGTAGTTCTTGGTCTTCCTGAGTCATAAATATCATTTCTAAAAGAACCTTGCTCCCAGACGTCTGTGAATGTGAACGAATGTTTGTGCGTGTGGTATTCTTCTATCAGGATATGCATCTATGTAACTCGGCGCGCTTGTTCTGCATTACCATTTGCTTGTCCATAACAAAATGCATGTCACGGTATTCAGTGCTTGAGTTTTGCTGAGCCATTTTCCAAATTATTACGGTAAAAATCAAACTTATACGAAGATTAAACAATGTTCGTGACAATTCGTATCAAGACTATTAACAGTTAATGAAAGCATGCCAACTCGGTTAATTAGCCAATGGAATTATCAACATTTGATATTTTAATATAACTTTAATAGCGATTTCTGACTAAACGGTTGCATTTATCGGTTTGAATAAAGAGAACATATTTTTTCTAATATTGTTTCTCTTCATAATAATGTTAATATTTTTGCGATGTTTGGCAAGAGAAAAAGTTATCAACAAAACAAATTTTGAGTTTTAGGTAAAGTGGCCTCTAACGGCGCACAATGGAACTTTTATTACTGCTCCAACAGAACTTGATCTAGTTAGTAAGTATGTAAAATAAGAGACTAATCGACCTTGAACTGCAGAAGTTATTTAAAAGAAAGTTTTAAAAATCGGTCTTTGACAAGATAACTTGCAAATAACAATCCGAAAAAATTTCCTTACAAACCATTATTATTTTAGCCGTAGCATCTCCTCATGGAGTTTCCTGATGGACTTTTAGAACACCCTGTATATATATATATATATATATATATATATATATATATATATATATATATATATATGTACAGGTGTTTCATTAATACACCGGCCATATTTCAGAAACTAGTGGACATAAAAAGTGGAGAAAAAATTCATTATAAAAGTCACGAAAAATCCTGGAAATTATTTTTAAGTTCCGTAATTCATCGCAAGGGCGCATTGAAAATTAAAAATAAAATTATAAATTTCTCCGAAAATTCCACATTAAGGCATACCTTTGGTAACATCGTTAGAAAGCTTAGACAATTCTGCATCATTTTGGTCTAAGGCTCATTGACGTACCGACCTTAATAAGAGTGGGGAAGCTATTAAATGTGTAATGATTTAAATCGCTGTTATTTTAAACGACTTATCAATTGTAGTAAACCTAGGCTTGTTTAGAAGAAAAAGGTAAGTACTTTTAACTGTCGCATCCATTGGTACGCGATAGCTCATAATAAAATTGTTAGAGGGCGCAATTTGTAATAATACCAGTATTTTGATTTTATTCAGAAAAATTAAATCATACGGTATAATTATGACATCATAAGCGGAAAGTAGCTTAAATTTGTAACAAAAACGTAAATAACGCAATTTGATATCTTTATTTGTTCCAGAGTTATGGCGAAAAGAAGACTTTTAACCGTTTAATTTAATAATTGATTGTTGCTATGGTTTCTTAAGGTGTATAGGTTGGATTAGTAATGAGGAATCTGCATTTATCATAGTCTGTGCCTCCTTCACACTCTATCTAGGCTTAGGACTAGTCCAAACTAAGCAAATTGCAAAATTTGGAGCGTGTTTAGAGGCCAACGGGCCATAACAACGATATCAAAGTAATGATTGATTTTGTTTAAGAAACTTTTCAATAGAATGGTAGAAAATCATGAACAACTGTTAAAAAGTAGTGAAAATCTATAAATGTTCAAATTGACGGCCGTTTTGTAAAAAACAACTATTAATTCTTCTTCTGTATGTTTATAACATCATATAAAACTTCTAACGCATAATTCTAATGTGGTGTGTTTTAAAATAATAATCTAATTTGCTGCGGAACAAAGTCGGCTCCATGGAGGTAAATAAATTGAAAAAGTTGTCAACTTACTTAATTTTGATTGATGTTGTGTTGTAAAATTTTTCCTTCATTAGTTTTGGGTTTCATTGTACCTTATCAGAAATTAGTGCTATCCTTCAAAATGTCGTATACCAATGCCGAGGCTTACGACATGCTTGCCGTGTATTATGAATGTTTTCAAAATGCAGCTATTGCGGAACGACAATACGCTATCAGATATCCTGATCGAAGGCACTACACTAGAAAAGTGTTTCGGCGAATGGCAACACGTTTAAGACAAACAGGAAATGTACGACGTATTCCACTTCCTGTCAGAAGACGTCGCATAAGAAATGAAGACAATAGTATTAATGTTCTTGCGTACGTAGAATCGAGCCTCACGTAAGCATCAGGAGATTTCCATAGAACTAGGTGTAAGTGTTGCTTCTGTGTTCAGAATTTTAAGGATTTTAAGCTGCATCCTTATCATCTAGTTTTACACCAGGCTTTATCAGACACTGATTTTGACAGGCGGCTCGACTATTGCTATTGGCTGAGAGACATGTGTAGTGAAAATCTTCGATTCCTTTCCAAAGTTTTATGGACCGATGAGGCTACTTTTACTAGCTGCGGCAGAGTTAATTTGCACAATATGCATTATTGGTCGCAAACAAATCCTCACTGGACGCGCGAAGTGGATCACCAAAACAGATGGAGTGTAAATTTGTGGTGTGGTGTTTTAGGTGACGTTTTTGTTACAAATTTAAGCTACTTTCCGCTTATGATGTCATAATTATACCGTATGATTTAATTTTTCTGAATAAAATCAAAATACTGGAATTATTACAAATTGCGCCCTCTAACAATTTTATTATGAGCTATCGCGTACCAATGGATGCGACAGTTAAAAGTACTTACCTTTTCTTCTAAACAAGCCTAGGTTTACTACAATCGGATAAGTCGTTTAAAAATAACAGCGATTTAAATGATTACACATTCAATAGCTTCCCCACTCTTATTAAGGTCGGTACGCCAATGAGCCTTAGACCAAAATGATGCAGAATTGTCTAAGCTTTCTAACGATGTTACCAAAGGTATGCCTTAATGTGAATTTTCGGAGAAATTTATAATCTTATTTTTAATTTTCAATTGCGCTTGCGATGAATTACGGAACTTAAAAATAATTTCAGGATTTTCTCGTGGCGACTTTTATAATGAATTTTTTCTCCACTTTTTATGTCCACTAGTTTCTGAAATACGGCCGGTGGCCAGCCTTAATGAAATACCTCTATATATATATATATATATATATATATATATATATATATATATATACATGATTTTAAGTTGATGCTTTTAAACTGTGTATAGAACTAATTAAAATAAACAACTTTTTCAAATAACATTTTTTCGTTTTGCTTTAATTGTTGCTGCTGCCTGTTCTATGCGCACGATTAATTATTCCGTGTTTACCGGTGTTTATAGCCTCACCACGCATATTCGGTTGTTATGGAACTGCAAACAATCTCTGTGATAAGACGGCTGTTAATTTTGTTGTGTTTCTGTTTACACTTTTGTGTCAAGCCGAAATGTGTCAATTTGTTGTCAGTTAATCGCGTGTTAGATTTCAGTCAGTTTGTGATTATTGAAAAATAAATAATGGCTCATGTGTATGAAAATAATGAACTCGTGGACATCCTGTTGATTTATAGGCAGTGTCGTCAAAGTGCGGCTGCAGCCGCAAGGCTGTATGCAGAATGCTTTCCATTAAGAGTGCATCCGACATCCCGTAGTTTTATAAATTTCGTTCAGAGGGCAAGGGATATGGTTATTTAAGAGAACATCGTGGAGGCATGTAGGAAGACCGAGACAACCTGTGAATATGCAGAATGAAGAACAAATTTTGAATATTGTTGAGGAAGATCTATCGATAAGTACTAGAGAAATTGCACGTGAGGTCGGTGTAAGTCAAACAAAGGTGTGGAAAACATTGCGGAAAATCAGTTGTACCCATTTCACGTTCAACGTGTACACGCGCTACTTCCTCAAGACCATCCCCGTAGAGTTGAGTTCTGTGCATGGCTTTTACAAAACAACGCAGATCATTTGAATTTTACAAGAAAAATTTTGTGCATGGACGAGACAATATTCACCAGAAATGGAATCAACAATTTCCGCAATACTCATGTTTGGTCATTTGAAAATCCCCATTCTATACGGAGATCAAGTTTTCAAGAAAGATTTTCCGTAAATGTTTGGGCTGGAATTGTAAATGGAATATTAATTAGTCCGCACATTTTGCCAGACCGTTTAACGGGCGAGAATTACCTGAATTTTTTTTCATTGGATATAAAGCAAAACATGTGGCTTCTACAAGACGAAGCACCTCCTCATTTTAGACGATAAGTGCGAGTTCTTGGATTATACTTTTCAAACATGTGGATTGGTCGAAATAGTCCAGTTGCGTAGCCACCTCGCTCACCGGACCTTACACCATGTGATTTTTTCTGTGAGGTTACATGAAAGCGTTAGTTTTAAAAACACCGCTAAACACGCGGGAAGAATTAATTGGGCGCATAGAACAGGCAGCAAACAATTAAAACAAAACGAATTTCGTATTACGCGCTGTCACCGAACAGTGGTTACATTGCACAGCGTTGTGTAGAACAGAATGGTGACAACATTGAACATGTCATTTGAAATAGAACTAGACTGCTTATTCCTTTAAAACGAAATATCTCTTTTATTTTTGAGTTAATTTAAAATGTTATTTGAAAAAGTTGTTTATTTTAATTAGTTCTATACACAGTTTAAAAAAGCATCAATTAAAATCACTGTATATATATATATATATATATATATATATATATATATACAGTGTTCTAAAAGTCCATTAGGAAACTCCAGGAGGAGATTCTACGAGCTAAAATAATAGTAGTTTGTAAGGAAATATTTTCGGATTGTCATTTGTTTGCAAGTTATGGCATGTCAAAGACCGATTTTTAAATTTTCTTTTTAAATAACTTCTGTAGTTCAAGGTCGATTAGTCTCTCATTTGACATACTTACTAATTAGATTAAGTTCTATTGAGCAGTAATAAAAAGTTCCATTATACGCCGTTAGAGGCACTTTACTCAAAATTTGTTTAGTTGATAACTTGTTTCTCTTGCCAAACATCGCAAAAATATGAACATTATTATAAAGAGAAACAATATTAGAAAAATTATGTCTTTATTCAAACCGATAAATGAGTTAATTAAAAAATGTTATTTGAAAAAGTTGTTTATTTTAATTTAATTTAATTTAATTAACTCATTTATCGTTTGAATAAAATATATATATAATATATAGTGTATATATATATATATATATATATATATATATATATATATATATATATATATATATATATATATATATATACAAATTTCTTTAGCTCGTCCTAGTCGACCGTTGATGATTTTTTATTTTGTGTGGTACATGGGTGTATTAGTTTACATATTAAAATTCTGGATGTAATGCTTTGAAGTAGTTATAGTCGTGTCCGTTAATTTATATAGACTGATTATTGTTATTACTATTAATTACATTGAACAGTGAATAATTTTAAGAGATGGTTTAAGTATTTTATGTGGTGTAAGAGTTGGTGAAAGATATAAATGATATAGAGTGTATACTTTCTGTATGAAAATATATATATATATATATATATATATATATATATATATATATATATATATATATTTTTTTTACTTACATAATTTTCAATCACATTACGTTTCAATTAGATTATTTCCTACCGATTATTGCTACTTACCGGACCTACTGTTATTTATTTGCCACCAAATGATTTAATTATTTTTAATCTATTTATTTCGAGTTAAAGTTAGTAATTTGTTTACTTAATTTAATATTTATTTATTTATTTATCTTTTTCGGAATTGGTGTAGTTATTTATTTTATCATTACAGCTAATAAAAGAAACTCTTATGATAATGGTTTTTTTGTGTATTGTTATAGAAAGAGATTTACACAGTTATATAACGTAAAGTAGGAACTGACCGCTTACTTCGATATTAAGCTGCACATATTTTGTTTTTGAATCACGTTCGGCATGTTTTGAATTTTTATACTACTCTTACAAATACGTATTTATGATTGTTTTATATACCCGCGATACCGTAGGATAGAATATGCGACTTGATTTGTTCTCTATATTTTCTGTTATTACAAAATGTTTACGTGTTTGAGTGAATGTGTTTTAGTTTACATTACGATGATATGAATTTAACATTCGTTAAAAGAAACCCTATTTTTTCGTAGAACTTCAATACTGTAGGTAGCGCATAATTGTATTATTATAATAAACATGTTCAGATCGCAATTGTTACCGCAATAGAAGGGTTAACGATGTTTGATATATTTTATTATATATTAAGTCGTAATTTGATAATGCTTTCTGGATATTTTATTTTCTGTATTTGACGTAATTGATATTTGAGTAAGGGTTGAAAAAACACATGTTAGATAGAAACAGATGTTCGCTCGAACTGCCTTTATTGAGGTAGTGTAACGAAACTTTGAAAGTCGATGTATGCACAATTGCACATTCTTATAATTCTTGTGGCAAAAACTTCACAAATGTAATAATAAATCGTCGGTACAGACCGCGATCAAAAGATATCTTTGTGGGTATATTGAAACTTGAGACCTAAATGTAACGCTTGTTACGGAAAATGCATATTTTAAAATTAAGATTTCGTTCAATAATTAACATGAAACTGTTCCAACGTAATAATTTTTGTTTTTTTGTTACTTTTGAAAAACGGGGGTGGTTTTTCGGGAGTAGATATGGTTAGTTTGAACTCAGAGGGGAAGGCAGTTGCCTTTGAAATTTTGATTTATCCGGACGCTTTGATTTGTTTTAATTAGAAACTCCCGTGTAAACCGTTTATATAAATATTTTGTCGTATACCTTTTAGCAAAACTAAAACGCTAATTCGTTCTTTTCTTTTTGTGTATGCTTTAGTGTGTTTTTTCCAAAAATTAAACTAAAATTAATTGCTGCGGCGCCGAGTTTTGAACCGCTTAACTTAACTCGTCGTGTTAGTGGTAAAGTGTTTAACTAAAGGGAATACATTCAAGTGTAAGTAGGTATTTTTATATAAATGAAAAGTCGCAGAAATTAATTTTACAATCCTATATAGCGTATTAAAAATCAAACATTGCCTTACAAAGGTATCATTAAGCTAAAATTTGGGTGAATGAGCATTATTGTTTGTTGTTTATATTTATATTTGTGTAGGGGTGGGTCTGGCGAACGGGTACGTGATAATCCTTGGTTACTAATTGTAATAAGCAATTGCCAAGTGGTTACATACTCCAAGGTCCAGATGACCGTTAACACCTCGAATTTTATTTTTATTATTTTTATTGTTGTATAGATGAATGTGTAACCTGAGAAAGGGGCGCTGTATTTTTCTAACGCATTCAAACTTTTACATCGGTCACGATGTTTTAATGTCTATTTACAATTTGCCCTTGTAAGGCTTTTAATGAGTTTTGCTTTGTCAGTTTGTTTAAGTAGAATTGTTTGCCTGACAAACGGATTTCTCTTTATAGGTAATTTCTTGTAACTGTACGTATGTATTTTGTGCGTTAGTAGTCACTAAACAGTTGTGTACGTGTAAATTCCTTGTCTATTGTTTTACTTTGTCCTTGCCTTTACTTTATTATCACCTGTGCAATTTCACTGTTGTTATATTTTATATGTACCGAAATTTGCCTTATTGTTTTACTTCCTTATTTACCTAAAGACCGACATCATTGGTTTCACAGGGCTACATGTTTAGTATTACAATTTTTATTCTGATTTGTTTATGACACAATTATGGGTGTGACTACATGGTTTTCTTTTTAGTGTGTTTATGTGTAGCTAAACTGCTTTTTATTTATTTTTTTCTTAAGGTTATAATTTTGTGTGCACTTTAAGCTGATTTAATGGTGTTTTGTTATATATTTAACCTCTTCATTGTTTTTTTGTGTTATTTGATTTATTAATGTACTTGTGCAATTACGTATCTATGAATAAAGTGGGGTATATATATATATATATATATATATATATATATATATATATATATTATATCAAAAAAAGTTATTTACAAAAATTATAACGCAACTTCAAACTTCACATTATAAAATTATTTTCGTATTTACAGGGTGTTACATATTACCAGGGTGAATCAAACATACTTTTTTTTAAATGGGACACTATATATTATTTCAAATTTAGATTAAGCTCATCTCCCCCATACTTCCGATATAGGGTTTCATTACTTTATACAGGATATTTCAAAGGTTATGGTCAATTGTACACGAAAATCATTCTCTTTTCAACGTCTTGTACACCATAGACAGAACAACCTAGCAATAATATTTTTCAGGCATAACTTTTTGACATTGGTACAGTGTTACGAGAAAGTGCTATTTCTTTATTATTGAATATATCATATCATCTTGTGTGGTTGGAAGTATTTCATACACACGGTATTTCACATAACCCCACTTGAAGAAGTTAATTTTACTTAACTCTGGTGAACGAGCTGGCCATGCAATGGGTCCTCCTCTTCCCACCCATCTTCCAGAAAAATGGGTATTAGGATGACTATGAATTAATCTAGTGTGATGTACCGGAACTCCATCGTGGAACAACCACATTCTTTGACGAATGTTAAGAGGAACGTTTGCCAACAGTAATGGTAAATGGTTTTCTAAAAAGTCCAAATAAACCTGACCATTCACTGTTCCATCGAAAAAATGTGGTCCAATTACGTGATCTCTAACTCCAACACCCTGTATATTTTAGATCTGTCATGTGACCAATTCAATAATCTTCCAAAAAGTATTAAGGTATCCTATACCTAACCCTTCACGTTTCAAAGTTATTCAACAATATTTAACAATATTACGAATATATTAAATAATATTATTCTTAACAATTTAACATAACTACTACAACAAATGTTCGAAATGACTACCATCTTTCAATGCAGAGTGCGATTCTCTTTTCAAGCGAACATCTTAAATTTTGTAACATAACAGAAGTGAAGGTTCCAAATGCGTTTTTAGTTCGGTCTATCATGTCTTCTTCAGTAGTAAGAGGGGTAGCATACACTGGATTTTTAATACATTCCCATAAAAAGATATCCATCGCAGTGAGGTCTGGAGATCTAGGAGACCAGTTAATTGAGCTACCTCTTGCGATCCATTTGTTATGAAATTTTCAGTCTAAATATTCCCTTACACGTCGTGAAAAATGTGCAGGGGAACCATGTAATTGTAACCATATTTTTTGTCCGATGTGTAATGGAATATTTTCTAAAAGTAGTCAAAAGTCGTTTTTTAAAACGTTTAAGAATTTGCGACCATTGAAAGTGCCATCGAAGAAATATGGACCAATAAATAACTTCATCGCCAATTGTTCTACCATACACATTAATACTCCATCGATTCTGGTGATCTGTCGTATGCAATAAACACTTATTTTCGGTATCATAAAAATTGAAGTTATGACGATTAACATGGCCATTATTATCTTCTTCGGCGATTTTTTTAGGATTGTTAAACAATAAGCAGTTCGCCTTTCAAAATCTGTTCCATATGAATTTTGATGACGTTGAATATGACATGGGTGGTATTTGTGTTTCCTTAAAATTCTGGATACACTTGCTTGACTAATGCCTGTTTCTCTCGCAATTATTCTAGTACTGGTATTTGGGTTATCAACCACGGAACCTAATTCCAAAAGCTCGTTATTTTCGTTATTGGTAACCACTTCTATTTTTTCCTGTTTTGGGTAAGCGACACTTCCTCCCCCACGAAACGCTTGCAACAATCTCTCTAGTACTTTTTTATTTGGATGAATGCGGTTGGGGTACCTTGCTGCGTGAACTCTTGAAGCCTATAAACAATTTCCATAACATTCACCAATAGTAATAATTATATCATTTTTGTCCTGCTTCGAATAAACCATTTTAATTTAAAATAATTATTTGATATTTACCACACAGTGCAAATAACTAATACCCAGTTATATTAACATACTGTTAATTAATAATATTTGTCATTTTGACAATATCACACTAGATTAGAATTCAGCTTGGTAATATTTTAATTAAAAATCACTTCATACTTCATACATTATTTAAAAAAAAAAAACATTTACGTTCTGTACGTCCCATAAAAAAACTTTAAATTTCAAAATTACCTCAATAACCTTGAAATGTGAAGATTTAGGTATAGGATACCTTAGTACTTTTTGGAAGATTATTGAATTGCTCATATGACAGATCTAAAATATACAGGGTGTTCCGTTTGAGATAAGGAAGATATTATAGGTTGAATGTGTTAATTATACAACCGAACACACAGTACAGTATTTTTCGTAATTAAATTGCCAAATAAATCAACGAAACAGTCTATTTTTGAGATCCTGAAGCAGTTTTGATAAAATTAGTTTCGTTTAGTAACAATCAATTTTTTTCCAAAACCTTGCAATTTAAGAAAAATCGAAATAAATCAAAACGACCTGTATTTAGCTATAGAGAAGTCTAACCAAAATCTATCTTATTTTTCATACTTAATTTAAAAATGTGAAAAAATATAGGGCATTCCATTTAAAAAAACATAACTTTGATATGCTACTCTTTTTTTGAAGCACCCTGTGTATTTGAAATTATTTTAAAAGTGTAGCCCTAATGGACCCACACAATGTCCCTGCAACAAAAACCAAAAAATACATCCAGTTTTCTCATAAAACCCCGTCGCGTCATGTGACTCACCTGTATATATATATATATATATATATATATATATATATATATATATATATATATATATATATATATATATATATATAGAAATTGGTTTAGTGAACGAACAGAAGTTCAATTTAATAATCATTAATTGTATTGTATTTAAAATTAACTTTTAAAGTACATACAGTAAAAGTTCAAGTCCTCGAGTTAATCTTTTACTGTATGTACTTTAAAATAATTAATATAATTATATTATATATATATATATATATATATATATATATATATATATATATATATATATATGTTTCTGGTAGGTGCTTAGCGCATTCTATTAAGTGGGTACGATTTCAACCAAAATTTTTAGATCATTTAAAAAATGCTCAAAACGTCTAGAACGGCTG
>JARFJB010001943.1:3407500-3547500 GCA_036346205.1 Vesta saturnalis
AATCTAGTAAAAGAATGAAACAAAAAGTTAAAAAAATCATTTTTTCATCAAATGTTCAAACTGATGTCCCTGTTGAGCCGACAGCAGTGGACACGTTTCATAAATTCTTTCTGCACATTCTTTAAAATGGCCGTTATTACAGTTCTAATTTCTCGTTGTATGTTTAGTTGTAATTCTTCACCGAAAGTAGATTTAGTAACACTAACCTTAGATTTTAAGTGCCTCCACAGAAACACATTAAGCGGGGTGAGGTCGGGAGACCTTAGGGGCCATTCAATCGGTCCTCTTCTCTCTATCCAATGTCTAGGTAACAGCTGGCTAAGGTAATCTCTCACCGGTAAAGTGAAATGCGCAGGAGCACCTACTTGAAATTAAAATTATTGTCTTTCATTCAATGGAAGGTTATCCAGAAACAGTTCCATTTCTTGCCGTAGTAAATCTAAATACCTTGTTCCATTTAAATTCCCTTCAATGAAAATCGGACCTATCATTTGATTATTATAAATTCCACACCAAACATTAAGTCTGGTATTATTTTGAGTTCTTCTATCTTCGGCCCACCATGGATTCGTATCAGACCGAAGTCGTCATCGTGCAATCCCTGCACACTTATTATTTTATAGGGATAAAATTTGTGACTTTACAATGACGTCCAGTCTTTAGTTTGGGAACAACCCACTTCTTGCGCAGTTTTATTTGTCGAATTATGCGAATTTTCCACAGGATCTGTTTCTCAGTATCAATATCTTTACGCATTCTCCGAACCCTTACGCGTACACTTCACGTAGCTTTTATTTTTTCTCAATTGTATCTCAAAAATTCTGGATTTGGACACGGTTTATTCGGGTGGCTGAAATGAAATTCAGTGCAAGCTGCCCTCAAACTCCAGCCTGTAATGTGTAGAAAAATTAATTCAATCCGCTGTTGTGGGATTATCCGATTCATCTTGTAGTAAAAAGAAAGGAAAGAACCGAACAAAAAACCTTACTTCGGAAAATATGAATTGATAAACTATTGATTTTTATACTGTGGCAGTTCCACGATACCATGGTTACAAGTTTACTTAACTGGTAAATTCGTAGTAAGACACCAGTAGAACAATAAACTACTGAGTACTAACTATTAAGCAATAATTATTCGTAAAGTTTTTCACTCTAGTACCTTTGACTGCAGTGAAAGGCTCTACCAGATTTTGCAAAAAAAAATGCAACGCTGCCATTTAAAAAATGCTATTTTTGAACATACTAAAAAAACTGGCAAAGCTGGAGTAACTTTTTTCATGAAACTTTCTTAGTTATATTACGCCCTAAAACTTTACTTTCAGTAATAAAAAAGATGGCCTATGTCAGGTTTTAAAAAAATAACCCTGTATATAACAAAATTTAATCACATTATATTGTGAGTGCAGAGTTGTGGAAAACTTAAATTTAAAGATGGTAAAAGCATTCACAAGTAAATACTTTACATACCAATTAAATATCTGATCAAATCGTAACAACTCCATCTTAGAATTCATAATTTTCCATTACTAGTTAGAGTCTGTAATTGTTACGTTGTTACGTTATTTAAAACCGAATGTACACATTTAATCTAAGTTTAATTTCAACTATGCATGTTAAATCATTGCAATGTTGTGATGACAAAACATTTCTAAGTAGCAAAACGCACCATTTTGCCCCTTCTTTAATTACAAGATACCCAATCCTATTTAATAAGAGATTTTGTTCTTTCTGTTCAAATTACTTTTTGTTGTATGCGAACATAATGAAGAATTTGCCTTCATAAAATTTCCACATTATGAAATTGAATGACACGATTTAAATTATATAAAACATGTTCGGTTAATGCAGACTTCTCTGGTTCACTCAATCTCATAACGGTCTTTACGTGTAGTATAAAGGCTACGTTTTGTGGTACAATGTATACCTTTTTCGTAAAAACAGGGCAACATATTCTCGGGAAGCTAGCAATGGATTTGAAGTATCTGTGTGTCATCTTAAGTGTTTTTTAATATCTTCTGTAGGTTTGAACAGCAAATTTATACACAATGTTGCAGTTTTCTCAAACATTGTCCCATATTACGCTTCGCAGTGTTATGCTTCCATCATCTAAAAAAAGAAAAATGCTTGTCAAGCAAATTTATATAGAGTTTAATTGCATCATAAAATAAAACACTTTCAATTGACCATGGTTATCTAGAGAAACCTACAGCAACAAACTTCTGAGAGCAATCCCCTGTGCCCACACCATTTCTGGTGTAAGAATGCTAAGGTTTTACATTGTTAAAATATCTGAAACAACATAGGACCTTCCAACTTACAAAGTGGAAATTAAAAGAAATGAACTAATTTTAATAATAATTTTTTTAGTACCTTTTTAATACGTTCGTAACGAAACAAGCAACGTTGTAAAAACAAAAACAATAACCTATGTCACATACGAGTTAATAGACGATGCTAACTCAAAACAAAATTCTAAAGCCGCCCGCTTCTATAAAATATCGATAACACAGTTTCAACATTTTAAATCCTATTTAATTTATTTTTAGACATATTTTTAACTTTTATTAAGAAGAGTTATGTAAAACACACACATGCACGCACGCACGCACGCACAAACAAATATTATGGAATTATTACATGATAAAGTAAATAGGCTAACTCTTCGGGTTGCCGGGAATACCACTGAGGAACGGATAAACAACATCTAGTTTTCGTTTTTATAAAAAACTAAATAAATCTTCAAATACACTGAATATCGCATTTTTTAAAAAATCAAGGTATAATAGGTTTTTTGAGACACGGGTACTACTGAATCCTGCTGGTAATTCAATATTCACTATTTTGCTTTTTAATTGATTGTTCTCGTGTACAGCGTGGATACATCATGTGCAGCATTTCGTAACCCCCTATGTATACACATTACTCGATACTAATTTCTTTTATTGCAATTAGGTGCTACAATTTTGAAACTGGACGAGATGACAATAATCAAAATACGTCGATAAACTCAAATGCCAGAAAAAGGAAGTGGCAACGTGCGTGATTTCCTCCCCAAGCGGGAGGGTGGGCTGTTTGAGCTTTTCAAGCTCCTTCAGCTATAGTCATGGATGTCCAACGTAGATACATTAGGTATGTATGCATAGTAGGATTAAGGGCAGGAGCAGTCAAGATAAGATCGGAAGGAACGAAGATTGAGTTCTGAGTGGGAAGATACTACACCAGCATTCACCTATACAACCGCACTTGATGTGCGTATACGACGTGATCATGCCGCTATATGTGTATGAAGAAAACCCCCTGAAAAAACAGAGTACACGGCAACGTGAATCGAACCTATTACTTCCCGAACGCTAAGCAGATCGTGTAACCACGGCTCCATTAGCTTGGTCAAATGCCATTGATAGATAAATAAATGTTCTTGGTCCATCCGATGTTACTATCTTTACGAGCTGCTACTGCAGCTAATTTTAATTTTTTAGTGTATCCGTTCAAATATCAATCAATAATGTACACACAATGGAGGTCTGCAATACCGTTTGAAACGATAAAAGTCGGAATGTATATTTGCATACATTTTACTAATTTTTGTGAAAGTCAAAGGCAGAATAATTCAATAATCACTAGGTATTTTGATTAAATTATTTTACAATAAAAATATTTTAGTAGAAAATTTATTCACCCTAATAATTCCCTAATTTAAATAAATAGATGCACTTACGTGTCTAGCCACTTTAACAGTACCATCGAATTCAGTAAGCGTGTCGGCCGATCAACACATTTAAATAATTTTTAATTTATATCATTTACCAGTTTTGAGTTTATTATTTTGTGTCTCTGTTTCTTCTAAGTAACGTAGAAATGTATAAGGGAGATAGTAGAAAATTATTGAAGCAAAAGCGAACGTGATGTACATGTGCATATGTTGTAGAAGTAATTGTATCTAGGTGATAAATTGCTATTAACACAAGTCCCAGTAGTATAGTTTACCCCTTACTAAATAATAGTGTATTAGTAAAAACTATTTGAAACATTATTTTATCATTCTGTGATTTTAGAATTAGTTCGAGCCGTAATTTTGTTTATAACGAATATAATATTAAGTATCTAGTACGTGATACTGTTACCAATATTATCTATTATAAGGTAGGCACTGCGTCACCCGTGCCGACAAAATTATTCTGGGGCGACTGAATGAATATCACGAAAGCTGTTTGGCGGTAAAACATTTAAAAAGATAGCATGGAGATGCTTGATATTCCGTTTGTGTCTAGATCTCGGCCCTCAAATACCAAAAATAATAATATTAATAACGTATTATATACCAAGGTAGAGAGAAGACAGTTTCTTAAACCGAACTATATAATAAGAAATAAGTAACAGATACAAAGAAAGTCTTCTCTAGCGTGGTTGATATAATACTTTATTTACTAGTAGCACAATTTTTGAAACGTCTAACAATTTTTGACGTTTACGTTGTTAACATATCAGAGATATACCACAATAACAATATCATTATTATCTAATAGGCAGTAATATATCATCACTTCTGGAGCGAGAATAGTATATTACGACTATCAGGAAGCGTTCATTTTTCGTTAATTCAAGATCGAAGACGTGACACTAGACCAGACAGTGTAATCTGGATGGTAAGCAATATAGGGTTCTACTACGTGTGATATTACTTAGTTTCCCTCTTGCAGAGAAACAAAATGTTAAACATCAAGCCACATTATATTCATTACTTAAAATTCGCACTAAACAAAATTTTTTATTTGTAAAATATGATCACCGAATTCTACAAAGTAAGTATAAAAAACATTAATCAGAACTTATGTTTTTATGTAACCCAGTTCAACATTGGTGGATTATTATGCCACTTGTCATTCCAAGGATATAACGCTTCCGCCGCTATCTGACTCTGTGTCTGTGCGACTGTGAGTCTGTGAGTCTATGTGTCTGTGTGTCTTTGTGTCTGTGTGTCTGTGTGTCTGTGTGTCTGTGTGTCTGTGTGTCTGTGTGTCTGTGTGTCTGTGTGTCTGTGTGTCTGTGTGTCTGTGTCTGTGTCTGTGTGTCTGTGTGTCTGTGTGTCTGTGTGTCTGTGTGTCTGTGTCTGTGTCTGTGTGTCTGTGTGTCTGTCGTGTCTGTGTGTCTGTGTGTCTGTGTGTCTGTGTGTCTGTGTCTGTGTGTCTGTGTGTCTGTGTGTCTGTGTGTCTGTGTGTCTGTGTCTGTGTGTCTGTGTGTCTGTGTGTCTGTGTGTCTGTGTGTCTGTGTGTCTGTGTGTCTGTGTGTCTGTGTGTCTGTGTGTCTGTGTGTCTGTGCGTCTGTGTGTCTGTGCGTCTGTGTGTCTGTGCGTCAGTGTGTCTGTGTGTCCGTGTGTCCGTGTGTCCGTGTGTCTGTGTGTCTGTGTCTGTGTTCTGTGTGTCTGTGTCTGTGTCTGTGTGTCTGTGTCTGTGTCTGTGTGTCTGTGTGTCTGTGTGTCTGTGTGTCTGTGTGTCTGTGTCTTGTGTCTGTGTGTCTGTGTGTCTGTGTGTCTGTGTGTCTGTGTGTCTGTGTCTGTGTCTGTGTGTCTGTGTGTCTGTGTGTCTGTGTGTGTGTCTGTGTGTCTGTGTGTCTGTGTCTGTGTTGTGTCTGTGTGTCTGTGTGTCTGTGTGTCGTGTGTCTGTGTGTCTGTGTGTGTCTGTGTGTCTGTGTGTCTGTGTGTCTGTGTGTCTTGTGTCTGTGTGTCTGTGTGTCTGTGTGTCTGTGTGTCTGTTTGTCTGTGTGTCTGTGTGTCTGTGTCTCTGTGTCTGTGTGTCTGTGTGTCTGTGTGTCTGTGTGTCTGTGTGTCTGTGTGTCTGTGTCTGTGTCTGTGTCTGTGGTCTGTGTGTCTGTGTGTCTGTGTCTGTGTGTCTTGTGTTGTCTGTGGTCGTGTGTGTCTGTGGTCTGTGTGTCGTGTTGTGTCTGTGTGTCTGTGTGTCTGTGTGTCTGTGTGTCTGTGTGTCTGTGTCTGTGTGTCTGTGTGTCTGTGTGTCTGTGTGTCTGTGTGTCTGTGTGTCTGTTTGTCTGTGTGTCTGCTGTGTCTGTGTGTCTGTGTGCGCTTCAGTGTCGTGTCTGTGTGTCTGTGTGTCGTAGTGTCTGTGTGTCTGTGTGTCTGTGTGTCTGCGTGTCTGTGTGTCGTGTGTCCTTGGTGTCTGTGATGTCTGTGTGTGTGTGTCTGCGTGTCATGTGTGTTGCGTGTGTCTGTGTGTCTGTGTGCTCGTATTGAGTCTGTGCTCTGGCGTCTTAAGTGTCTAGTGTGTCTTGTGCTATGTCTGTGTCGTTGTTTGTGTCTGTTTGTCTGAGTGTCTGTGTGTCTTGTGGTCTGGTAGTCTGGTGTCTGGTGATCTGTAGTCTGCGTGGTGTATTGTCATGCGTGTCTTGTGTCTGTGTGTCTTGGTGCTTAGTGTCTGTGTGCTGTGTCTAGTGTTGGTGTGCATCTGTGTAGTGTGTGTATGTGTGGTCGTGTCTGTGTGTCTGTGCTGTCTGATGTGTCTGTGTGTCTGTATGTTGTTGTTTTGTGTCTAGTGTCTAATGTGTGTCTTGTGTCTGTGTGTCAAAGTGTAAGTCTGGTAGTGTCTAGTGTGTCTGTTTGTCTGTTGTTGTCGTCTTGTGTCTGTGTGTACTAGTGTGTCTGTGTGTCTGTGTGTCTGTGTTATGTGTGTTTGTGATCTGATGATGTCATGTGTAGTCTGTGCTGTCTGTCTAGTGTCTATGTGTCCATGTGTCATTGTGTCTTATGTCGTGTGTCTGTCTAATTGTGTCTTGTTCGTGTCGTCTGTGATGTCTGCTCACGAATGTACATGTGTCTGAATGTATAATGTGTGTACTGGTGTACTTCGTGCTTGTTCTGGATGTGTCTGTGTGATCGTGTGTACTGTGTATTGTGTCTGTGTGTCTGTGTGCTTGTGTCATGTGTGTCTATGTGTTGTGTCTTGTGTCATGTGTCTGTGAAATGTACTGTGTGCTTGTATGTCTGTGTACATAGTGTCATGTGTGATCTATTGTCTGTGTGTCTGTGTGTACTGTGTGTATTTGTGTCTGTAGAAATTGACTGTTGTCTTTGATCTTGTCACTTGTAGTCTGTCATAGCTGTGTCTGAATTGTTACTGTGTGCTCATGTGTGATTCTTGTAAAGATCTCTGAATCTTGACTAGAATGACTAATCTAGAATAGTTAGATGACTGCTACTGTTGCTCTAGTGTAATCTGAGTTACTGTGTGTCTCATATGTCTGTGTGTCTGGTGTCTGAGCTCGCTGTGTAGCGTAGATGTCTGTGTGTCAAATTGTGTCTGTGTGTCTGTGTTCTGTGTGTCTGTGTGTCTAGTGTCTAGTAGTCTTGTGTTGTGACAGTTGGTCAAATTTTAGTGTTTCTGTGCTATAATTGCTGGATACGTATCATATGAGTCGTCGGGGATTCATGTGGCAGGTGGTTTATAGTCTTGTTTAGTAACGTTATGAGTAGTTTCAATTTGAACTCTTATTTCAGTACAGGCGTATCAAATTTTTTGGGGTTATTGTTGAATTTCTGTTTCTCGTTGTACTTTTGTCGATTCAAGTTTCCGTTTATAAAAATTGAACCAATTATGGAATTGCCTAAAATTCCTGCCCACACATTAACTTTTTGGGGGTATTGTGTCCGGTAAGGAATACTAATGTATTTGTTTTCCCGAGAGTAACCAACAGCGACAGGCGGATTGTGATGGCCATGTAAGTTAAAAGAACACTCGTCGGTAAATAAATATTTTTAATAAATCTTTCGTTTTTATTAGCCCGATTCATCACATCTTCACAAAATTCCATACGATTTTAACGATCTTCTGGAAACATTTCTTGTGCAGTTTGTCACTTATAGCAATGGTATTTATTCCTTTTCAGGATATTGCGAACTATTCTTGATTCAATTTCTTCAGCAATTTTTATACTATTGCACGGGATATTAGTTTCTGCTAAACTACACACTACAATTTCTTGGAGTTTGCGCTCTTTATTTAAGTTACGACCAGGATGCTCACTATCATTACTATCAATGCTACTGCATTTTCTACAATTATTTAAACACATCTTTCAAATTTACAAATAGTAGATAAACGTACTTTCTGATGGAATTGGCTGTTTCAAAGGAAAGCAAACCTGCCCATTTTCTTGTGCAGTGCTTCCTGAATAATACCACTTAATAATCTGTATTTTGTTCAGTGGAATACATGCGTTTGTTGGGACTTGCAAAACACTGATTTTCAATTCTCGTTGACAGTAACAATTAAATGTGTCATTGATCTAGCCACTCAAAAGACGCATGTATGGCATCAGCGCTTTTAGTTTGTTGTGTATTCTATCTCACTTAGCACGTGAACTGATTGTACGGTCTTTGTTTTACTTATTATAAGTCAGACCAGCGATAATATTTATCCATACCTGTTAGGGGAGTGGGGAAGTGAGTCATAGGGGCACGTGAGTCTTTCGGAATAATTCATAAAACCGGCATCATAGCCGATAACAGTCAGTGCAGTTTATAATCGCATCAACAGGTGCGTGTTGCTGATAAAAATTAGATAAAATTAGTAAAACTAAGGTAAATATGAATATTTTTTTTTTACGTTTTGTTATATTATATTTAAGGTAAATTACGTAAGGATTTTTAAAGTAAGTATCAAGCTATTTCATCATGGGCGTGACATAACCTTATTTGTGTGCAATACGCGATATTTACAATGTTGCCAAATATATCTGTTCTTCTTTGATTTATTTCTTTTATTTTGTCACTTTGGCAAGTGAGTCTTGACCGTGACTCTTGCCACGTGTCTAGAATATAAATAAATTATTTGTTTTTTTGCAGGTGGAAAATGTCTTGTGCGTAGCCAAGGGTCTGTTCATGTGTGTCTGTGTGTCTGTGTGTCTGTGTGTCTGTGTGTCTGTGTGTCTGTGTGTCTGTCTGTGTCTGTGTGTCTGTGTGTCTGTGTGTCTGTGTGTCTGTGTGTCTGTGTGTCTTGTTGTGTCTGTGTGTCTGTGTGTCTGTGTGTCTGTGTGTCTGTGTGTCTGTTGTGTGTGTCTGTGTGTCTGTGTGTCTGTAGTCTGTCTGTGTGTCTGTGTGTCTGTGTCTGTCTGTCTGTCTGTCTGTGTGTCTGTGTTGTGTCTGTGTCTGTGTGTCTGGTGTGTCTGTGTGTCTGTGTGTCTGTGTTCTATGTTGTCTGTGTCTCTGTGTCTGTGTTCTGTGTCTCTGTGTGTCTGTGTCTGTGTGTCTGGTGTCTGGTGTCTGTGTGTCTGCGTGTCTGGTGTCTGGTGTCTGTGTGTCTGTGTGTTGGTGTATGTGTGTCTGTGTGTCTGTGTGTCTGTGTGTCTGTGTGTCTGTGTGTCTGTGTTGTGTCTGTGTGTCTGTGTGTCTGTGTGTCTGTGTGTCTGTGTGTCTGTGTCGTTGTCGTGTCTGTGTGTCTGTTGTGTCGTGTCTTGTGTCTGTGTTGTCTGTGTCTGTGTGTCTGTGTGTCTGTGTGTCTGTCTGTCTGTGTCTGTGTGTCTGTGTGTCTGTGTGTCTTGTGTGTGTCTGTGTGTCTGTGTGTCTGTGTGTCTGTGTTCTGTGTCTGTGTGTCTGTGTGTCTGTGTGTCTGTGTGTCGTGTGTCTGTGTTGTCTGTGTGTCTGTGTGTCTGTGTGTCTGTGTGTCTGTGTGTCTGTGTCTGTGTGTCTGTGTGTCTGTGTGTCTGTGTGTCTGTGTTTGTGTCTGTGTGTCTGTGTGTCTGTGTCTGTGTGTCTGTGTGTCTGTGTTGTCTGTGTGTCTGTTGTGTCTGTGTGTCTGCTGTGTCTGTGTGTCTGTGTGTCTGTGTGTCTGTGTGTAGTGTCTGTGTGTCTGTGTGTCTGTGTGTCTGTGTGTCTGTGTGTCTGTGTGTCTGTGTGTCTTGTGTCTGTGTGTCTGTGTGTCTGTGTCTGTGTGTCTGTGTCTTGTGTCTGCTGTTCGTGTCTCGATGTCGTGTGTCTGTGTGTCTGTGTGAATTTGTGTCTGTGTCACTTGTGCATGTGTGTCTTGTGTCTGTGTGTCTGTCTGTTCGTGTGTCATGTCTTGTCATGTTTGTGTTTGTCTGGTTTGTGTCTGTTGTGATCATTTCTGTGTTGCTTTTATTTAAGTTACGACCAGGATGCTCACCATCATTACCATCAATGCTACTGCATTTTCTACAATTATTTAAACACATCTTTCAAATTTACAAATAGTACGATAACGTACTTTCTGATGGAATTGGTCTGTGTTCAAAGGTAAAGCAAACCTGCCCATTTATTTCTTGTGCAGTGCTTCCTGAATAATACCACTTAATAATCTGTAGTTTTGTGTTCAGTGGAATACATGTGTTTGTGTGGACTTGCAAAACACTGATTTTCAATTCTCGTTGACAGTAACAATTAAATGTGTCATTGATCTAGCTCTCAAAAGACGCATGTATGGCATCAGCGCTTTTAGTTTGTTGTGTATTCTATCTCACTTAGCACGTGAACTGATTGTACTGGTCTTTGTTTTACTTATTATAAGTCAGACCAGCGATAATCTGTTATCCATACCTGTAGGTGAGTGTGTCAGTGAGTCATAGGGGCACGTGAGTCTTTCGGAATAATTCATAAAACCGGCATCATAGCCGATAACAGTCAGTGCAGTTTATAATCGCATCAACAGGTGCGTGTTGCTGATAAAAATTAGATAAATTAGTAAAACTAAGGTAAATATGAATATTTTTTGTTTTACGTTTTGTTATATTATTTTAAGGTAAATTACGTAAGGATTTTTAAGTAAGTATAGCTTGTCATCATGGGCGTGACATAACCTTAGTTGTGTGCAATACGGCCGATATTTACAATGTTGCCAAATATATCTGTTCTTCTTTGATTTATTTCTTTTTTTTTGTCACTTTGGAGCAAGTGAGTCTTGACCGTGACTCACTTGCCCCACGTGTTTAGAATATAAATAAATTATTTGTTTTTTTGCAGGTGGAAAATGGACTATGTGCGTAAGACCAAAATAGGGTCATATTCAGAAGACGCTATGCAACGTGCCTTAGAAGCTATTCAGAATAACGAGATGTCAATCAAGAGAGCTAGTGTGGTCTTCAATGTTCCGAGAACGAGCATGCACACACGGATAAGTCGTCAGGGGATCAATCCATTTACAAGCGTTGGCAGGTTCAAGCCTGTGTTTACTGCACAAATGGAAATGGAACTGTGTGAACATATAATACTTTTAGAAAAACTGTTTTGTGGACTTTCAACGGCAGATTTTCGACCAATTGCATTTCAGTTTGCTGAAGCTAACCAAATCAATCACCCATTCATTAAAGATCGGAAGTTGGCAGGAAAAGACTGGTTGATGTCAAGAAACCTTTCCATCCAAAGACCTGAAACAACAAGCATTGCAAGAGTGACAGGATTTTCAAAGCAGAGAATTGGTGAGTTTTTTTAAAACTTAGGAGATCTTAGATAAGTGCAATTTTCCCCCGCATCGTGTATTTAACTGTGATGAGACAGGAATTACCTGCGTCCAAAAACCAGCAAAAATATTAGCGGAAAAGGGAAGAAAGCAAGTGGGAAGATTAACTTCACTGGAAAGAGCAAAAAATACAACTTTATTAGCTTGTGTCAGTGCTACGGGCGCGTTTATCCCACCATTTATGGTCTTTCCTCGTGTAAGAATGAATCCAACTTTATTGAATGGTGCTTTTCCTGGCACGGTATGATTTCCTGCACAATCAGGATGGATGAATGCCGATCTGTTTGTTAAATTTTTAAATTATTTTATAGACTGCACAAAAACAACCAAAGAATCTCCAAGTCTGCTGATATTAGATGGGCATTCAAGCCATAAGTCTATTGAGTCAATAAACCTGGTTAGAAATTCTGGAGTTACTCTTTTGACCCTACCACCTCACGCTTCGAATAAGCTACAGCCGCTTGACGTAAGCGTATTTGCACCATTCAAAAGCTACCTGGCAAAAGAAATGGACCATTGGCTTACAAACCACCCTGGCCGTAGAATCAATGAATATGACATGGCTCCGATTATTAAAAATGCCCTCATTAAGGCATTTACACCAACAAATATTATTAACGGTTTTGAAAAACGGGAATCCACCCGTATAATCCTGATGTGTTCCAAGAGAGCGACTTTGAGGCGGCCGAGAACATCCTTAAAAAAAAAAACAATCCTGAAAGCGTCAATCCATTCGTCAATTCACAGAACAATCTCCAAAACGAAACTAATCCAGAAAACGTGAATCCCTCGATCAGTTCTGAGAACATTCTTCAACAAGAGACATCCAGAAAGCGTCATTCTTAGCCAATTCCGAAAACTTGGTAGATGGAACTCATTCGGAATCAGATGATATCCAGCGCTATCAGTCACTTTGAAGCCATCAGAACACGTCATGCAGTTATGTTTCTTTCAAGTGTTAAGTCCAATCCCAAAACCTTCAACAGAGGAAGAAACACCAAAACAAAATTCAGAAACTGAAGGATCTAAAATAATCACTAGTTCACCTTACAAAGATCAACTCAAGATAAATTAAAGACTAAAGTCAAAATCGGTAAAGAGAATTCTTGAGAAAGCAGGCCCATATGCAAATGATTAAAAGTGAAATGTAATGGAACATGGGGAAAAGAAGAAATGTGCATCAGCAGAACCAGAATAATATCAGAGGAATCTGAAAACACAATATGCGTTTATTGTCATGAGACATATGGAGAGCTTGTTATGAGGAATGGATCATGTGCATAAAATGTGGTGCCTGGATGCACGATGGTGTTCAGATAATGAACCAGGTGCTATATTATGTTTGTGATAACTGCCGATAATTTTACTGTAGGACTCACTTGCCCATGCAAGTGAGTCATGTTTGTTAGTCTGTTGTACCATGTTGTATATGTAGTCATTGTTAGGTCAGTTGTTAATAACGTTCTGTGTGTCTGTGTGTATAAAGTGTCTGTGTTCTGTGTGTCTGTGTGTCTGTGTGTCTGTTCCTTGTGTCTGTGTGTCTTGTGTCCTTGTTGCTGTTGTTGTTTTGTGTGTCTGTGTGTCTTGTTGTAGTTTATTTGTTTGGTTTTACGTGTTTTGTTGTGTAAAAAACATAGTGTGGTCATTGTATAACTTTTTGAAGAATGAAGTGTTAATTGATACTTCTGTGATAAATTTGTTGTCTGTGTGTCTGTGTGTCTGTGTAAAGTCTTTGTGTGTCTGTGTGCTTGTGTGTCTGTGTGTCTGTGTGTCTGTGTGTCGTGTGTTCTGTGTCTGTGTGATTGTGTGTGCTGTGTGTCTGTGTGAATTTGTGTCTGTGTGTCTTGTGTCTGTGTGTCTGTTGTCTGTGTTTGTGTCTGTGTTTGTGTTGTGTGTTGTCTGTGTGTCTGTGTCTTTGTTGTTGTCTGTGTGTCTGTGTGTCTGTGTTGTGTCTTGTTCTGTGTGTCTGTGTGTCTTGTGTCTGTGTGTCTTGTGTCTGTGTGTCTGTTGTCTGTGTGTCTGTGTGTCTGTGTCTTGTGTCTTGGTGTCTGTGTGTCTTGTGTCGTGTGTCTTGTGTGTCTGTTTGTGTGTCTGTGTCTTGTGTCTTTGTGTCTGTGTGTCTTGTGTCTGTGTGTCTGTGTGTCTGTGTGTCTGTGTGTCTGTGTGTCTGTGTGTCTGTGGTCTGTGTTGTCTGTTGTTGTCTGTGTGTCTGTGTCTGTGTGTTGTTGTGTCTGTGTGTCTGTGTGTCTGTGTGTCTGTGTGTGTCTTGTTCTGTGTGTTCTGTGTGTTCTGTGTCTCTGTGTCTTGTCTCTTGTGTGTCTGGGTCTGGTGTCTGCTGTGTCTGCGTGTCTGTGTCTGGTGTGTCTGTGTCTGGTGTCTGTGTGTCTGTGTGTTGCGTGTTGGTGTCTGTGTTGTCTGTGTGTTGTGTCTGTGTGTTGTGTGTCTGTGTCTGTGTGTCTGTGTGTCTGTGTGTTGTGTGTCTGTGTGTGTCTGTGTGTCTGTGTGTCTGTGTGTCTGTGTGTGTTGTGTCTGTGTGTCTGTGTGTCTGTTGTCTGTGTGTCTTGTGTGTCTGTGTGTCTGTGTCTGTGTGTCTGTGTGTCTGTGTCTGTGTGTCTGTGTGTCTGTGTGTCTTGTGTCTGTGTGTCTGTGTCTCTGTGTCTGTGTCTTGTGTCTGTGTGTGTCTGTGTGTCTGTGTTGTTGTCTGTGTGTCTGTGTGTCTTGTTGTGTCTGTGTGTCTTGTGTCTGTGTGTCTGTGTGTCTGTGTGTCTGTGTGTCTGTGTCTGTGTTCTGTGTCTGTGTGTCTGTGTGTCTTGTGTCTGTGTGTCTGTGTGTCTGTGTGTCTGTGTGTCTGTGTCTTGTGTCTGTGTGTCTGTGTGTCTGTGTGTCTGTGTTCTGTGTGTCTGTGTGTCTGTGTGTTCTGTGTCTTGTGTCTGGTGTCTGGTGTCTGGTGTCTGGTGTCTGGTGTCTGTGTGTCTGTGTCTGGTGTCTGGTGTCTGTGTGTCGTGTGTGTTGTGTGTCTGTGTGTTGTGTGTTGTGTGTCTGTGTGTCTGTGTGTCTGTGTTCTGTGTGTCTGTGTGTCTGTGTGTCTGTGTGTCTGTGTGTCTGTGTGTCTGTGTGTCTGTGTTCTGTGTTCTGTGTGTCTGTGTCTGTGTTCTGTGTGTCTGTGTTCTGTGTTCTGTGTTCTGTGTGTCTGTGTGTCTGTGTGTTTCTGTGTGTCTGTGTTGTGTCTGTGTGTTCTGTGCGTCTGTGTTCTGTGTGTTCTGTGTTCTGTGTGTCTGTGTGTCTGTGTTGTTGTGTGTCTGTGTGTCTGTGTGTCTGTTTTGTGTCTGTGTGTGTCTGTGTTTGGTTCTGTGTGTCTGTGTGTCTGTGTTCTGTGTGTCTGTGTCTGTGGGTCTGTGTCTGTGCGTCTGTGTTCTGTGTGTCTGTGTATCTGTGTATCTGTGTGTCTGAGTGTCTGAGTGTCTGTGTGTGTGTGTCTGTGTTCTGTGTGTCTGTGTGTCTGTGTTCTGTGTGTCTGTGTGTCTGTGTGTCTGTGTTCTTGTGTCTGTGTTTCTGTGTCTTGTGTCTGTGTGTCTGTGTGTCTGTGTGTGTGTGTGTGTGTGTGTGTGTGTGTGTGTGTGTGTGTGTGTGTGTGTGTTTTGTGTTTTGTGTGTGTGTGTGTTGTGTGTCTGTGTCTATGTGTCTGTGTGCCTGTGTGCCTGTGTGTCTGTGTGCCTGTGTTCTGTGTTCTGTATGTCTGCGTGTCTGTGTGTACGTGTGTCTGCGTGTTTGCGTGTCTGCGAGTTTGCGCCGTTTGCACGCTTGCTCAATTGGGCGTTTAAAGGTCAGGTAGTGTCTTAGTGACACATTATTACCGGTTTGTGTTTTTGTTGAGTTCAATGAGCACCCGTCTAGTTGTTTTATAAGGTTCGCCCTACACTGAGCTAGATCTGCGCTTTATCTGACTGATGTTTTATTCTCACCCTATAACAACCAGCGATGGCTGACAAAGTAATTTTAACTTATGTGGGCGTAAGCAATCGCTTGGGTCTGCATGAAAAGTTGGAAATGGGGTCTCTGTCAATAGCCGCTTTTAGCACGGATCAAGCTAAATATATTTTTGGAACTAAACTAAAATATAATAAATTTTCAGCATTCTGGGACAAATACTTAAAGCTTTAAGTTTATAATTGTGGCAAGTATTTGTTGGTCGTTTGTTGGTGTGTATTGACTATTTTTTGTCGTTTGTTGGTTATTAGGATTTTTCCAATTAAATCTTATAATTCAGGCGTGAAGTTAGCGCCTAAGGTTAATATTCCAATGGATTGTTGGTCTTTTGTTGGTTAGTTATTAAATTTTTTCTTATTAGTGTTGGCGTGAAGTTAGACCCCAACAATTAAAACTTTAAATTATCAATGTTGTATGTGAATTGGTTTGACATTGCCATTTCTAAATCTTTCACTGACTATCGTTTGGTTTTTATATTTTAAAAATATTACCCATAATATTATTATTGGGTACAACCTGACGCCTAAACAAAAAAAGGAATTGAGAAAATGGTAATGACAAACAAGACCTGGCTATATGCATAGTCAACGTACATCAACAAGTGTACAACAATCGATTACAACAATAAAATTAACTTTGGGAGATTAACTTCCGCTTAATTTAAAAAATTGAATTAGGAAAATACTAATGACCGACGAACGACAAAAAATAGCTAAGTAATACCAACACACGCCCAACAACGCCTAGAACAAATCATAGAAAATTTTAACCTCGTAGTGCTAACTTCACACCTAAATTAAAAAATTTAATTCAGAAAATATTAATAACCAGCATGACAAAAATAGCCAAAAATCACCAACGAACTGCCAACAAATGATTGCAACAAAAATAAATAATAAATTTTGAACTGGGGGGCTAACTTCACACTAGCCTCTTATTGGGCCGCAACAGTGAACTCAGCGTTCAAGGAGAATGCGTTGTAACAAAACATGACAAATAGGTTAGAGATACATTATGACATTCGCTTTCATAGTTAAGAATAGTTTAGCATTTTCAGACACAGGTATGGAAAAACATTATTAAGGGGTTTGGCTTATAATAAGCTAGAAAGAAACCCAATAAGCATTATGAGTGTGAGAGAGACATAACTTTATCCATGTTGCCACTTGTGTATATATTTGCATGTAAGCACAAAATATGAACTACTTAAGTCTTTTTGAATCTAGCTTCAACATTTCTAACAAAACCAAAGCAATTAAGATGATGTTGAAAAGTCGCGTGTTCTTTGAAACTATTAAGTAAATACTTTACACTTAAACATTAAATGATAATACCTTAAACATCGAAGTTTATTGTAATTGCGAATTTATGACATGTTCGATTACTCGTAAGAAGAACCAAGAAGAAACTTACGAACTACAAACAAGAACATTAACATTTACATAATAGTTAACTTAAGTTTAAGGTTTAACTTTAGCATTATAATTCTTATTGAAAAACCAACTATTTTAAAATGAACAGAATTTTTTCAAACTCTACTTTATAAGGTTTTCGAAAAGACCTCCACCTTGAGCAAGGCAGTAACCCAATCTGTGATAAATTCAGTTCGGGTGTTTTCTAACATTTTGTTGGGTGATGCTGTTTAAAGAGTCTGTAATTTTGACATGAAGTTCTCCAAATTGTTCATGTTCATGCCTGTGCCCATAAATTTGCTGGGATACGTATCCCCAAACAAAAAGTCGTTCGGCGCGATATCAGGTGAACGAGGAGGATATTTAATAGTTTTTCCACTAATAATACTTAGGGAACGTAGTTTCCAAAAACTGTTGAACTCTTATTGCAGTATGAGCAGGACAGCTATATTCTTGATACCAAAATGTCATCAAAATTTATATTGAGGCGTTGAATAGCTGGAACTATCTGGTTTCTCAACAGTTCTAAATATTTGTCCGCATTCAAGTTTCCGTTGATAAAAAATGGACCAATTATGGAATTGCCTAAAATTCCTGCCCACACATTAACTTTTGGGGGTATTGTGTCCGTAAGGAATACTAATTATTTGTTTTCCCGAGGTAACCAACAGCGACAGGCGGATTGTGATGGCCATTGTTAAAAGAACACTCGTCGGTAAAAAATATTTTCAATAAATCTTTCGTTTTATTAGCCCGATTCATCAATCTTCACAAAATTCCATACGCTTTTAATGATCTTCTGGAAAATTTCTTGTGTAGTTTGTCACTTATAGCAATTTTTATTCCTTTTCAGGATATTGCGAACTATTCTTGATTCAATTTCTTCAGCAATTTTTATACTATTGCACGGGATATTAGTTTCTGCTAAACTACACACTACAATTTCTTGGAGTTTGCGCTCTTTATTTAAGTTACGACCAGGATGCTCACTATCATTACTATCAATGCTACTGCATTTTCTACAATTATTTAAACACATCTTTCAAATTTACAAATAGTACGCATAAACGTACTTTCTGATGGAATTGGCTTGTTTTCAAAGGAAAAAGCAAACCTGCCCATTATTTCTTGTGCAGTGCTTCCTGAATAATACCACTTAATAATCTGTATTTTGCTTCAGTGGAATACATGCGTATTGTATGGGACTTGCAAAACACTGATTTTCAATTCTCGCTGACAGTAGCAATTAAATGTGTCATTGATACTAGCCTACACAAAAGACGCATGTATGGCATCAGCGCTTTTAGTTTGTTGTGTATTCTATCTCACTTAGCACGTGAACTGATTGTGCGGTCTTTGTTTTACTTATTATAAGTCAGACCAGCGATAATATTTTATTCATACCTGTAAGAGTCTAGTGAGTCATAGGGGCACGTGAGTCTTTCGGAATAATTCATAAAACCGGCATCATTGCTGATAAAAATTAGATGAAAATTAGTAAAACTAAGGTAAACATGAATATTTTTTTTATTTTACGTTTTGTTATATTATATTTAAGGTAAATTACGTAAGGATTTTTTAAAGTAAGTATCAAGCATCATGGGCGTGACAGAACCTTTTTGTGTGCAATACCGGCCGATATTTAAATGTTGCCAAATGTATCTGTTCTTCTTTATTTATTTTTTTATTTTATTTCACTTTGGAGCAAGTGAGTCTTGACCGTGACTCACTTGCCCCACAGTATTTAGAATATAAATAAATTATTTGTTTTTTTGCAGGTGGAAAATGGTCCGTAACTACGTGCGTAAGACCAAAAAGGGTCATATTCAGAAGACGCTATGCAACGTTTGAAGCTATTCAGAATAAGGAAATGTCAATCAAGACAGCTAGTGTGGTCTTCAATGTTCCGAGAACGAGCAACACACCGGATAAGTCGTCAATGAATCCAGTTACAAGCCTTGGCAGGTTCAAGCCTGTGTTTCTGCACAAATGGAAATGGAACTGTGTGAACATAAGTACATTTAGAAAAACTGTTTTACTTTCAATGGCAGATGTACGACGAATTGCATTTCAGTTTGCTGAAGCTAACCAAATCAATCACCCATTCATTAAAGATCGGAAGTTGGCAGGAAAAGACTGGTTGATATCATTTTGAAACGTCAAAAACCTTTCCATCCGAAGACCTGAAGCAATAAGCAATGCAAGAGTGACAGGATTTTCAAAGCAGAAATTGGTGAGTTTTTAAAAACTTAAGAGATCTTAGATAAGTGCAATTTTCCCCGCATCGTGTATTTAACTGTAATGAGACAGGTTACCTGCGTCCAAAACCAGCAAAAATATTAAAAAGGGAAGAAAGCAAGTGGGAAGATTAACTTTACTGGAAAGAGGAAAAATACAACTTTATTAGCTTGTGTCAGTGCTACGGGCGTTTATCCCACCATTTATGGTCTTTCCTCGTTAAGAATGAATCCAACATTATTTAATGGTGCTTTTCCTGGCACGGTAGGATTTCCTGCACAATCAGGATAGATGAATGCCGATCTGTTTGTTAAATTTTTAAATTATTTTATAGACTGCAAAAAAACAAAAAAGAATCTCCAAGTCTGCTGATATTAGATGGGCATTCCCAAAGTCTATTGAGTCAATAAACCAGACTAGAAATTCTGGAGTAACTCTTTTGACCCTACCACCTCACACTTCGAATAAGCTACAGCCGCTTGACATAAGCGTATTTGCACCATTCAAAACCTACCTGAAAAGAAATGGACCATTGGTTCACAAAATCTGGCCGTAGAATCACTGAATATAACATGGCCCGATGATTAAAATGTTATTAAGGCATTTACACCAACTAATATTAAATTTTTGAAAAACGGGAATCTACCCGTATAATCCTGATGTGTTCCAAGAGAGCGACTTTGAGGCGGGAGAACATGCTTCAAAAAGGCCAATCCTGAAAGCGTCAATCCATTGTCAATTACAGAACAATCTCCAAAATGAAACCAATCCAGAAAACTTGAATCCCTCGATCAGTTCTGAGAACATTCTTCAAAAGAGACCAATCCAGAAAGCGTCAATCTCCAGCCAATTCCGAAAACTTGGTAGATGGAACTCATTCGGAATCAGATGATATCCATATCCCAAGGTATCACCAGTTTTGGGCCATCAGAACAACCGTTATGCAGTTATGTTTCTTTTCAAGTTTAAAATCCCAAAACCTTCAAAGAAAAAGAAACACCAAAACAAAATTCAGAAACACAGAAGGATCTAAAATAATCACTAGTTCACCTTACAAAGATCAAGCCGAAGATAAATTAAAAGCAAAAAAGCAAAATCCTAAAAGAATTTTGAGAAAGCAGGCCCATGTGCAAGTGATAAAAAAGTGAAAAAAGAGGAAACATGGGGAAAAGAAGAAATGTGCATCAGCAGAACCAGCAATAATATCAGAGGAAGAAAAACACAATATGCGTTTATTGTCATGAGACATATGGGAGACTTGTTATGAGCAATGGATCATGTGCATAAAATGTGGTGCCTGGATGCACGAGTGTTCAGATAATGAACCAGGTGCTAATAATTATGTTTGTGATAACTGCCGATAATTATTACTGAAGGACTCACTTGCCCCAATAGATGATTCACTTAATAGCCTGGGGCAAGTGGTTTTGCCTTTTTTAAGTCTGACATTTTACCAACGATTTTATATTTTATTCATTTTTAAGGTCAAGTTACTAAATAAACAGTTAAAGTTGTTCTGTATCCAATAAACGCTGTTTTATTTCTAAAAGCAACAAAGTTATACCTCTTTGATCCTTAAGGTGCCTCACTTGCCCCACTCTCCCCTATATTTCTGTATTATAGCAGTTTTAATCGTTTATTTAGTTAATTGTGGTGTAAGTATTCAATTTTATTTTGAGTTTTAACAGTATATTTATTAGTGTAAATAAACAATAAGTGTAGGTAGCAGTTGTATAACTTTTTTGAAGAATAAAGTGTTAATTGATACTATCTTTGATAAAATTATAATTAAATTCGGGGCGCAGATAGTGGGAGTAAAATTACTTTGATTTCTCCGATAGTGCTTTTTTAGATTGAGAAAATTTTTATGTGATAGAAACGGTGATTCTGTGCTTATTAAATTAAAGTTAGCAAAAACTTTTTGTATGAAATTATTATTAGATCAATATTTTATTGTTATTATTTGTTGTTATTTCTGTATTGCGTTAATAAATTATAACTATGTATACTCGTGTTAAAAATGTTTAAAATAGATTGAGATTTACAAACAGGTAAGTACAGATGTTCTTGTAAATAAATCAGATTTTCCACCTCATTTAACAAAAACCTTCTCACTTACTCGTTTGCGCATTTACTTCAACCTTGAAAGTTGTAGCTAGTGTGCAGACACAGTACTTGAATGCCAACATCCTGCAGCTGCAAATTGGCAGCAATTATATGGTAAATTATTAATTTTGTAATCCACACTGACGAAAAAATGCTTTAATCTACTTATGTACTTTTAACGAGATTAATATTCAATTCAAATTAATATACCAGTCATTTATTACATTTCTAAACTGAGAAAGCAAACACTATTTAATAGTCAAATTAAATCGTATACTCGAACAAAATGGCTTGGTGTTGTGTTGTTTTTAGTTCTACAACAGTCGCAGGCTTGCCACACCACAAATTTACCAAATGCAATGAATTCAATTAAGGAATAATTTTCAAGGGAAAGTTCAGACTTATTAAGATTGTCAATACTGTACTAAAAAATTAAAAAAGTAGAGTACTTAATCACTAACATTATAATAAGTAAATCATTTCATTCCAAACAAATCATTGTAAACAAAATTTTTATTAGGACAAATACTTACATCATATTTAAGTAAGGTGAAGTGGGGTTACAGTAATAATGGGACTATTGCAATAGTGGTATTTGAATTTCAACTGAATCAACTTCCAACTTTGCCATCCTGCGTGAGAATACTAAAAACATTCCTAAACATAGCCATCACTACAGAAACCTGTATAATTGTAAGGTTATATATTTGCCGCTAAGTCCGCGTTAACATGATTAGCATTACGTTTAACCTCAAATAACGGGGTGACGCCGATCGGTGTCTTAGGTTGCTATGATTACGGTTAACAAATAAATTATCATCAAACATGCCTGTCATCTACAGAGGAAGAGAAATTGGTAACGGGTTTGAGGATAATAGCAACATGGGGATTCGGGTTGACTCGCCAAGAAGTTTTCGAAACTTGGAAAATATGTTCGTGGTAACAACATACAAACGACATTTACACATGGCACTCCCGGGAAGGATTTAAAAAAGGAAATCGCTTAAGTTTAAAGGTGCCTCAAAACGTTGAGTACCTACGCAAGAAAGAAAAGTGTTAGGCTCTTTTAATATCTACGAATGTTTCAACCTTCCAGAAGAAGCTATTAATAACCTTAATTTACATGATAAACCTAAAGAATCTGGAATCTAGATGAGAGCAGTTTAAGTATCGATCCCCGAAGAACTAAAGTGGACGGAGCTGTAAACAAGGTGGCATCATGAGCAATAAGTACTCCGGAAAAGGAAAATACCACAATATTCTCGATGTGTAACTCAACTGGAGGCAAAGCCCCTCCGTTAATCATACATACATAAGAGATTGCAGGTTTGGGATCAGTGGATGGCAAGGATATCCAAGGATACGCTCCCAGTAAAAGGATGGATGGATAGAAATTTTCACAAATTATTTCATAACAACTACTTTGCCCACTATTGGAGAAAACAGATCTACACTGATAACTTATGGCGGTCATTCAAAACACATTAGTTTGCCTGTTGCTGTGCAGAAAAACATCACAATTATTAAGTTACTACACATACAAGTCATTTACTCCATCCGGTCGACCTAGCCGTGTTTAAGTCTTTAAAAACCAAATAGGATCAGAAACTTATTTCATGGCAACGGCAAGACGTGGGCCTTAAATTAACTAAGAAAATATTTTCAAAATTTCTAGAAGAAACGTGGGCCCAAACTCCCCCTCAAGTTATGCAGAATTGATTAAGAAAAACGGGAATAGTTCCACTGAACAAAAATATTATTCCAGAAGATCAGTTTCCACCTGGAACGTTGCAAAGATGTAATGATCATTTTACAAATAATGTACACACTACAACATATGGGAAATACACTAGAACCCGTAGATCGACTAGAAGATAACGCTGTAGCACCTCCAGAAAATAACGCTGTAGCACATCCAAAAGATAACACTGTAGCACCTCCAGAAAATAACGCTGTAGCACATCCATCATCAGCTGCAATTAACGAAAATAATAACTTTGGATGCAGTTGTTGAATCTGATCATATCACAAGAAAAAAAAATTAATACATCCCTTCAACGATAGCGAAATGTCATGTGGTTAGCAGTATGTCGAACTAGACATCAGTTACTTTAATATCATTATGTGACGATTGATCAGCAGCAAAGAACAATCAAATATATATTTGGAATCTACTCAAAAAAATGTGTTTAATTAACGGCGAATACGGTTTATTTTAACCTTTGGCCTAGTAGGGGTTGCCATGTCGAGATCAAAATAGGAAATTAATTGATACGCTATCAATTAGAGCAAACATATTTGAACAGATTAGAACCGTTTGCTCTGTAAACGCGGTCGTGGAAATAAAAAAAAATACTTTCGAACAACACCAGTAATGTTATAAGGTATTCCATCTTTCCATCCCCACTTTTGGCCCAGTAATGTTCAGCCTATCGAGCAAGTGAAAATATCCTTAATTGGTGTGCTATCGTTTATCGAAAACTAAAGTTGATACGAACATTGACCTTTAACCACAAATTGAGAGTAAAAGTTTATCTGTTGAGATCGATGAAATGTATGAAACCTAGCCGGACAATACTTACGTATCATTAAGTTATGCATAGCAAGTTTTCAAATTTGTGTGGAGTGGGCGCGTGCGTGGGGTGTGTATGGGGGTGTGTGTGTGTGTGTGTGTGTGTGTTGATTGGTGTGTATGTGTGTTGTGGTGTGTGGTGGTGTGTGGTGTGTGTGGTGTGTGTGTGTGTGTTGTGTGTGTGTGTGTTGTTTTGTGTGTGTGTGTGTGGGTGTGTGTGTGTGTGTTGTGTGTTGTGTGTGTGTGTGTGTGTTGGTTGTGTGTGTGGTGTGTGGTGTGTGTGGTTGGTGTGTGTGTGTGGTGGTGTGTGGTGCGTGTGTGTGGTGGTGCGTGTGGTGTGCGTGCGTTGTTGCGGTGCGGTGCGTGTGGTGTGGTGTGGTGTGGTGTGGTTGGTGGTGTGGTGTGGTGTGGTGTGGTGTGGTGTGGTGTGGTGTGTTGGTGGTTTGGTGTGGTGTGGTGTGGTGTGGGTGGTGTGGTGTGGTGTGGTGTGGTGTGGTGTGGTGTGGTGTGGTGTTGGGTTGTGGTGTGGTGTGGTGTGGTGTGCGTGTGCGTGTGCGTGTGCGTTTTTGGTGTGGTGTGGTGTGGGGTGTGGTGGGGGTTTTTTGGGGTGTGGTGTGGTGTGGTGTGGTGGTTGGGTGCGTGCGGTGCGTGTTCTTTTTTGGCCGGTTTTCATAGAAATTTTAAAGTAGAACGTGTTCAGTTCAATTTTTTCAATGTCTGAATAACGATTAATTTTATAAGAAAAAGTGTAGTTGTTTAAAGAAAATTGAATTATACATAACTTTTTTTTAGAAAATTTCGCACTACAACGCAAGATAGGTCTAAAAATTAATTAAATATGGATGAAAATGGTTCAACTGTATTAATGGTATCTTATAGAAGCGGGCGGCTTAAAATGTTTTTTAAGTTAACAGGTACATATTAATCTCTATCTGACATGAAGTTTTAAACTCCATTCTGACATAGTTGATTGTTTTTGTTTTTACAATGTTGCCTGTTTTCGTATGAACGTATAAAAAAGAAGTTGCGTAGTTATCCTAAAAAAATTAAAATTTAAATTATTTAATTTCTTTTAGTTTTTACCGATTTTTTTTTCACTATCGCTAAATCGATTTATTAACTCATTTTAAAACTGGCCAAGTTTCGTCTGATCGCCAATGATGTGGTATGCATGTATGTTAGTATCCACCATAACTCTAGAACGAAAATACCTACGTACTTAAAATTTTGTATCTAAGCTTGTTTTCATTTGGCTTAGAACTGATGAGATTTTGGGAGGAATACATCGGCGTAGAGGGGGGTTTATTAGTATCAGTTTTCGGTTTTCATCAAATATTTCTAAAACAGCTGCATATTTCAAATATATAAAAATACCCAGACATAGACCTTAAACACATCGATTAATTATGTTCCATGCAATTTTTTGATACGACGCATAATTTAGTTGTAAAAAAAAATTCTTAAGGTACTATTTAAGTGTTAGTTCAAATTCTTTCAATATCTGAATAACGATTCATTTTATTAGAAAAGGCGCAGACATATTTTTTAAAGAAAATTTAATTTTACATAACTTTTCTTTATAAAGTTGCTTAATATAATGCAAGGTAAGTTTAAAAAATAATTAAATACGAGTGAAAATGGTTAAAATGTATCAATGATATTTTATAGAAGCGAGTGGCTTTGGAATTATTTTTTTTTAAGTTAACACGTATTATTTATGTCTATCTGGAATGAAGTTTTAAACGTCATTCTGACATATATTACTGTTTTTGTTTTTACAATGTTGTCTGTTTTTCGTTATGAACGTATGAAAGAGGTTGAATAGTTATGCTAAAATAAATTATAATTAAAATTATTTCCTTTCTTTAATTTTTAAGTTAGCATCTAGTTGTCTACTAATCTCTGTCTGTCCAGAAGTTTTAAACGTCTGTGTGACATAGATTGTTGTTTTTGCTTTTAAAATGTTGCATATTTACGTGATGACCTTATTATAAAAGTATATAAAGGTATAATTATTCTAAAAAATTTTATTAAAGTTATTTCATTTCTTTTAATTTCCATTTTGCAGGTTGGAAGGTCTTGTGGTGTTCCACACCAGATTTCTTAAGTTAGCAGTTCTAAACGTCTGTTTGGCATAGTTATTGTTTTGTTTTTACAATCTGCCTATTCTCGTAATTAACTTATTATAAAAGAGGTTGCATAATTTTCCTAAAAAAATTTATTAACCTTATTTCATTTCCTTTAATTTCCATTTTGTAGCTCGGAAGGTCGTGTGGTGTTCCACACCAGATATTTTATTTTGCTTTCTCATATAGGTACTTACATGTACTGTCTGAGGAATGAATGGTCGGGCGGTATGAGGTGAGAGGGTCGTTTGAATTATTCGAACGTACATAGATACTGATTTTGAAAATGCCAAACGACAAAATTTACCACATTCACCTTGTCTAATAGTTAAAACCAACGGATTACCCTAAAAGACTTCAGTTCTGTAATTTTATTCGAGAGCAGATTAATTTAAACCCAGATTTATAAATGTTATTTTGTTCAGCGATGAGGCAAAATTTAGTAATCATTTAGTAATAATAGGAAGCCTGTAGAGCTGTAACCAGATTTGTTACGTAGAGTAGGGCGATCATTCATGAAACGAATTGCAACATGCGAACGTAACGACAGAAGTCATTTTGAGCACTTACTTTAAGAATTTGTTAAGTACTTGTACCGTACCTGCCCATTTATTTTGTGATGTTAATTGTTTATTGTTGTTATTAAATTATATTTTGATGAGAAAGGAACCTTTCCCTCATATTTTGAGTTTTGATCGATTTTGATATCTATCAGGTTGACGTTAAAAGCTATCTATGTTGTATGTGCATCATAAAATGTATTAGGGATCCAGTTAGCTTCATAAATCGTATTTTGGGTTGCATCTTTACCTGGTCAGGCTCGTCATCTTATGTGAGTATCCCTGTATATATTTGTAATTATTTTTATTGTAATTAAAAATTAAATACATAAATAAAAACTTTACCTCGAGTAGGATTTGAACTACGGCATGTAATTTGCGAGAATACCGCTCTAACCAACTGTGCTATCGAGATACAAGTCCCAATCGATGTAAATTTTGTCTTTATGTATGTAGCACTAATGTAAATTTATTTATTTTATTTTATATTAGGTACATATTTTTTATGTTATCTTACTATTCTCTCAAGAACTAGAAGCGACGTCATAAGGTGAAGGCGTTAGGGACGTGTTAAGTCAATATTTCGAAAAGCATGGGCTTATCTAGGAAAAACTTGCTGGGTTTTGTACAAACGGTGCTTCTGCTATGCTTGGTTCCCGTTCTGCTCTTGCAGCTTGGTTAAAAAAAGAATCCATGTGCAATAAAGACGCACTGCGTCATTCATCGTGAAACATTGGCTGCCAAAACGCTTCCGGGATGCTTTGCTATTACGTTGACAACATTTGTAAAAGTAGTCAACATTATTAAGAGAAGTTCCTTCAAAAAATTATGCTTTGATATGAACTCTGAACATGAAACAATGCTTTTCCATACCGAAGTCTGACAACAACATTCGAGAAACTGTTAGGGTAACTAACTTTATTTTCAACCACTTACTTATGCGAGCAGGAATTTTCGGCGCACTTGATAATTAAAAATAAACATCGAAATCGTTTGGATGCCAGTGCCGGTATAAGTTTGACTTTTAATAGCACTGAGCCAAGGATTCAGCAATTGGTAAACAGTATGCTGTCACTAAAAACCGCACTAAACTAATATAATTAATGTACAATTTTCGCAAGTAATATAATACTTTTGGTTTCTAATGACTACAAGTGTTTTATTTGTAGAACAACCTTATAATAATTTATATTAGCAACAAACAGTTGATGGTCCATTGCAACACAAAAATTTAGTCAAATGGTACCTCATCAGTAAAAGGTTAAGAACCACTACTCTTAACAGAGAATCTGAAAAAAAACCCTCCACAACAAAACGAATAACGTCATATCTGGAAATTCACAGATTCAGAAAAACATTCGACACTATTACAGAAGATTGTTTCTTGTAATTATTATTCACTCGGGTAAATTACGACACTTTCCTTCAACTTGTGTTGCAAAATTCTTGTTTTGTGGCTATTAGCTATCGTAACACGCTTCTTTAATAATAATACAGGGTGGCCAAACGAGGAGGGGGTGGAAGATTGTATAAAGACGAAATAAGTTAGAGAAACGATTTTTGGAGCAGGGGTAGATATCAATAGGCACTACATTTTAAAAATATGTTTGATCATACATGGTGTTTCGTGTTATTGGAGCAAACTAAACTTTTTTAAATGGAACATCCTATATATTATTACATTTTTGGAAAGCCCATAAAATACGCTTTCATTTTACCAAATTGTATGGGTCTATCTCCTTTGGTTTAAAAGATATTCAATTGTTTTTCAAAAATTAAATTAACCCACTTGCGACCGCCGCCACGATTTGTTACGCGTCTTTTGTTTATTTTAAAATGGCAGAAAATTGTTTGTGGTCCTGTAGTGTTTTGAAATTTCTTAAGTTTCAGATTTTTTTAATAATATACAGGGCGTGTCACTGTTTGTAAATACAACTTTTTTTTAATTTTTGTAAAGGGCATGCTGTTCATGTCATTCGATGTCTCGTTTAATATTCTCTCTTTTTCATCAAGCATACCTAAAATTAATGATTTTCAAAATATTTCCAGTTAGTTGTGAAATTGCGATTGTAATACAAAAAGATTGAAAATGGAGCTATTAAGTTGGTCAAGAGTTAATATAACAACTACAAATTAATTTAATGAATTATTTTAAATTTAACAGACTTTTTGCTTCTAGGCAAATTTAAATCAGTCCTTAGTAAAATTTCTGAAGTGCTCAATTTGATTATGTTCAGATCAACGATTTCATTTTTTACCTCTTTTTGTAAATGTAAATGTATAAAGATGGTCGTAGAATTCTAATTTCATGCTAAAGAATTTTTTGATCAAGTTGTATTAATTTATAAAAGACTTTAGCGTTTCATGCTAAAAAAATTTTTCAAGTAAAAACAAGAGTTAATATATCAACTACAAATTGACCAATAGAATTATTCTAAATTTAACAGAATTTTTTGAACAAAATTGGTGCATACTCTTACACAAGTCACTCTTTCGTTCGTGGCAAATTTAAATCAATCCTTAATGAAATCTCTAGATTTAAATCAATCCTTAGTAAAAAAGTACTCAATTTGATTTTGTTCTAATCAGCTTTTCCATTTTCTGCGTTTTATTCTAAATTTAAATTGGTTACTGATCAAATAACAAAGATTATATGTGTTTAAACCCTCAATTAAAAAACAAGAGTGCCTTGACAATATTGCGTTGAAAAAAGAAAAATTGTTCGTACCAATTGGTTCTATTCAGTTTAACCATAATTTTTCTTTCAATTTATTCAAAGTGTTGAAAATTACTCTAAATAATTAGGAAATGGTTTTAATGATTTTTATTCTTTGAGAATGTCAAAAAAATTGCTTACTGACAAGTAGATATACCGATGCTGAAAAAAGCCGCGACCTAAGGCGTTTCAAGATCTTTTACAAAGATTTGAAAAAAAACTGAAAGTAACTAATAAAGCAGTGACAAATGATGAAAGCCAACCTTGAGTTTTACTTGCAATCCAAGAAAATCCTCATGTAAGTACTTTACAAATATCACATGTGACTGATATAAAAAAATGTAGGGTGAAAAAAATATTAAATGCCCATAAATACCATGGATATCATATAGAACTTCATCAACAACTATATGGTCAAGATTTTGAACGAAGGATTAATTATTGCAACTGGTTTTTGCAAAAAATTCCTAATTCCTAATTTTCTCAATTCTATATTTTTTAGTGATAAAGCTACCTTCAAAAGTAATGGTTTAGTGAACAGACATAACATGCATTATTATGGCACTGAAAATCCTCATTGGATCAGACATGTTGACCAACAAAATGGATGATTAGTAAATGTGTGGGGGAGAGTTATTGGATCCCATGTTACAGGTCCTTATTTTTTTGAAGATACTCTAACTGGCGAGGGATATTAAAATTTTTTAAGAGATGTGCTACCTAACCGTCTTCAAGATATTAATAAAGCAGTTTATGGAAATATGTGGTTCCAGCATGATGGTGCACCCGCCCACTACCATCGAGACGTACAAACATTTTTAAACCACTGGGAAAAAAATCAATGGATAGGTCGAGAAGGATCCATTTCTTGGCTACCGAGGTCACCTGATGTGACCCCACTCGACTTATTTTTGTGGGGTTACGTAAAAGATTATGTGTATAGAGAAATTCTAACCACGCCAGAAAATATGAAGGAAAGAATCAGAAATGTTTTTCAAAATATCACATGACCGACATTAGAGTTAGTGAAAAATAACTGTATTGAAGTTGAAGGAAGAACATTCGAGCATTTAATGAGAAATTGATTTTTGTCCTTTTGTACGTTTACATTTACCAAACGACGTAAAAAATGAAAGGGTTGATCTGAACATTATCAAATTGAGTACTGAGATTGATTTAAATTTGCCTAGAAGCAAGGGTGTTTAATGCATTAATTGTGTTCAAAAAAGTCTATTAAATTTCAAATAATCCATCAAATCAATGTATGATTGTTATATTAACTCTTGTTTTTACTTGAAACATTTTTTAGTAAGAAACTACAATCCCATGGCCAACTTAATACCTATATTTTCAGTCTTTTTGTATTACAATCGCAATTTCACAAATAAACAAAATATTTGGAAAATTCTTAATTTTAGGTATATGATGAAAAAGAAAGAATATCAAACAAAGCATCGAATGACACGAACACCATGGGAGGGTGCCATTAAAAAAAAATTGTTTTTACAGAGTAACACGCCCTGTACATTATTAAAAAAAAATCTGAAAATTAAGATATTTCAAAATACTACAGGACCACCGACAATTTTTTGTCATTTTAAATTAAACAAATCAGTGGCGGTGGCCGCAAGTGGGATATTTTTGTCGAAAAACGATTGAATATCTCTAAAACCATAGGAAATAAATCCATACAGTTTGGTACCAAATGAAAGCGTATTTTATGGGGTTTCCAAAAACGTAATAATATACAGGGTGTTTCATTAAAAATATAAGTTTAGTTTACTCCGACAACATGAAACAAAATATTTTTAAAATGTAGTATCTATTGATGTCTACCCGTGGCCCAAAAATCATTTCTCTAACTTATTTTGTCTTTGTACAATCTTCCACCTCTTCGTTTGGCTACCGTGTATACTGTCATCTTATTCCGTACGTTAAACAACCGTGTATTGTACTACCTACTTCAAACCGATACTGTAATTTCTAGTCTAGACCAATACAGCTCGTCTTGCGGCTTCCCTCACTGAAGTTTTTAACTTGCAATAAAAATGTTTGAATCTATCGAGTGATGTTTAAAAAATCTATAGGTGACCGCAGCACTTTATTTTGAATCTCGGTGGACATTTATACCATTTTTTCTTTCTAAAAATTGTACTTAAACAAAATACTATGCGAATGAACGCATTGCTCTTTTTAAATGTTACAGTTTTGTTTGAAACACACTAATTATTCTCATATAGGTGAGACGCGTTTATACTCATAACTTGGTACGGAATAACGTACATAATAAATTACACGTGCATACGTTAACAAAAAATGACCATCTTCATGAGAGCATCGTGTTGTTGACTGCGATTCATTTAAAAATCAACTCAGATAAAAGAACAATGAGCTAATGGCAGAAAGTATTTATTGTATGTAAATACCCCTTAGCCATTACAAGTTTTTTATATTTGAAACAAAAGATTTGTGATTTATTTATGAAGGGAGTATCAAAGTGTCACGCGTTCATTTGAAGTGTGTCGGTCATTTGTGGTCAGGGGTAAAAACTATAGCTAGGGGTTTGTTTAGAAGTGTTAAGCATTTATACTGTGCACAAATAAAACCTATTTATGCAATTAATAAACTTAAAAGTCATATTATTTGTAAAAAAAAAATAAATTTTAAAATCAGAAAACCTTTTAATTCGTTTTTATAACAGGACATTTGGTGCTTTATACAATACAGTCAATTAAATACACTTAATAGTTTAAAACGACGTATGAATACGCGCATTAGTAGAAAATATAACAACAATCATTATTCTCAATCAAAAATTGAAACGCGCCACACGCAGCACTTCCATATTTTAATTGTCGCAAGCAATAAATACGTCAGGGTTCTTGACAGTTTTAACTTTCACACGCTCAAATCTCGATATCCAATTGTGAATGCTGAATAAAAAAAGCTAATGAGGGTACATCTATTAAAGCAACACTGGTACTTATCTTTTACACATGTTTAGACATAGGGTGGGTTTTAAGGGGGTGGGTTAATTTTGTAACATTGTGACCAAAGATTGATAGATGTGACGTTAATTTGGAGGGCGGAAACGTTTTTTCTATATTTAAAATTCGCCGTGTAATATTCACTTATAAAATTGTATTATACATTTTTAAATTATAGTATAGTATTGCGATTGGAAACGTTGTAATTAAGTGATCAAAACGAATGTTATAAAAATATTCATTACAGGACGATAAAATCTGCGGATGTAATGATTAAAACTTGAAGTGTTTTTGTATACACAGTGTCATATTCTAATGTCGGTGAGGGCCATTCGGGGTAAAATATTTACATAATGTATATGAAACCACTGGTTTATAATGAATACTTGGATTCTAGGGAAGAAAACAAAAAATTCGTATATATGCTTAACTTAACTACCTGTTATACGACATGTTTTTATTTTTTTCTTTGGAATGTAAGTGTCCATTAAAAAGTGCCTGTTCTATTTAAATTAAACGAGTTAAGGTCGACTTCCGATATAACCAAAAGTACCACCATTCTGAAAATAATTTAACTAAATGGCGGCCGTCCACATTAGTATATTACCAAATACTCGCCATTTTAAAACTTTTTTACTTTTTCACAAATCGATGGTTTCATTTCGTCGTGAGATACCCTGAATACACAAATTTTCATTTAACCGGATTTAACTGTTAGTTATTAAGCTTCATCTTACACATTTATCTAGAATCAACAATTATCAATGTGCACACATAAATTCGTTTTATAATTTGAACACCTATCTTTCTTCAGAAGTTTCAGAAACAGAGTTTTTTTTCTAAAGGATAACGTTTGGATATTTCTATATTTTAGAAATTTCATTATGTGAATATCACCTGCGATAACATCTAATTCTACCTAAATTGATTGGTCAGCAAAGAAAAGTACCCTGCGCCGTTCTTATGGAAAAAGGGTTCCAGTTAAGGATAATAATTATAATCTGAATATTGTCGACACGAGTTGTACGCTACCCCTTAACCCAATTGATAGGATCGGTTCAAGATGCAACGAACAGAACACAGCAATAAAATATTGTTCATTAGGTTCAGTTTTTGGATTCTAGATGATTACAACAATAAATAGACAAGAGCCACAAAATGTTGATCACATTATGTTTTCTACTTCAAGTTTAATTTACATGTGTTGCTAAAAAAATTAAAATAAATACAACTAAAAGATAATTTTGTGTGACCCTGTATAATAATAACCTCAGATCACCCAATATTAAAATTAAATGATTCTTATTCTGCAAGTGTACGGGCTTTTGCGTTTGACTGAGTTCGTTCAAAGAATTGCATAAAAATCTTAACATTGGCTAGTAGAAAAAGAATCACCCTGTATACGAAGTCTTAGAACTTTTCATTACAACTCGCGTCGACAATATTAAGATAATGATTATCTTTAACTTCTAGTAACAAAATAATCGTCACGTTATTGATTTCCTATAGGTAAAAACAACGCTGCCTCAGCATGTTTAACACCTTGTAAGTAGAAACGAGACACCTTTCGCCGCCATTTTGTTTTGTGACGTCATTTGACTTTGGGAATTTCAGTGAAAAATTTGAAATTTTCTAATAAGGGCCTCTAATGCTAACTTGTAAAACAGGTATAGGAAACTGTGTTAGGGTCTGCGCCCTAGTGTCGTGGCCCCCTTGGTGCAAAATTTGAATTTGTTTGTGTCGCCGTCTAGTGGTGTATGGACTAATGAATGTTTTCTGTAACGTAGGTGGCGCCACCTAGCGGTATATTTTTAAGATTAATTAGGATTTGTTTGTGACGCCATCTAGTGGCGTATTTTTAAACGTGCTCGTATCTCCCTCGTTTCTCTCTCTCTCTCTCTCTCTCTCTCTCTCTCTCTCTCTCTCTCTCTCTCTTCTCTCTCTCTCTCTCTCTCTCTCTCTCTCTCTCTCTCCTCTCTCGTCTCGCTCGGCGCTTGTTACGTAACTCTTCATTAAAGCTGCTAAGCTACTAAAAACACTGTTATTTATCAGAGTACAATGGTTGAAAACAAACATTATACATGGGAGAGGCGAGACGAAAGAGACGTGAGAGAGGGGGGAGACAGACAGACAGACAGAGAGAGGGTGGGAGAAAGAGAGAGAGAGAGAGAAGAGAGAGCAGATAGGAACCAGGAAAAACGAGGGAGACGCGGGAGACGTGGGAGTGGAGAGGGACGCGAGAGACGAGTGAAACGAGAGAGACGAGCACGTATTTTCGTGTTTGCGTGTTTTCCAGTTTATGCGTTTCCATATTTTCGTTTTTGCGTGTTTTCGTGTTTGGGAGTTTTCGTGTTTGCATGTTTTCGCGTTAGCGTGTTTGCATGTTTTCGCGTTAGCGTGTTTTTGTGTTCGCATGTTTTCGCATTTGTGTGTTTTTGCGTTTGTGTTTTCGTGTTTGCGTGTTTGCACCTGTGTCTGTGCTTGAGCCTGTGTCTCTATCTGCGGGGTGTGTCTGCATCTGTGTATACACCTGTGCTGTCCGTCTGTGCTCGTGTCGTGCTCTGCTTGCTCTGTGCTCGTGCTCGTACTCATGCTCGTGCTTGTGTGAGACGAGGGAAGCGAGACAGACGAGGGAGGCGAAAAAGAGGAGAGAGACGAGAAAGAGAGAGAGAGAGAGACGGGAGAAACGAGAGATGAGCACGATCAACTTCTAATCGTTACTTCCGTAACTTAAAAATGTTACTCGCAATGTATCTGTTTCGAGTAAATTTTCTCACTACAAGTTTATGCATATTGTACGCTTCTTGTTTCCGTAACCACACTCTAATATCTTCCCTAGGGGCATGTTTATAAATCTAATCTCCTTTATGACAGAGGTATTTCTGCTAAGGCAGAACTTGTATGTAATATTATGTGATAGTATGATAACCCCTTATCGGTAAAAATTCGAAAATTAAAAAATAGTATTCTAATAAGCGACCAGCATACTGAACTTGATTATAAAATCTAAGGCCCTTTTTGACAGGTATTTCTGATAACACAAGCAAACAGACTTGTATGTAAAAAAATCTGGCTTAATGAAAAAGAGACAGATATTTCGTTGCATACATCAATGCCCTTTCGCATTAACTATAGCCTCGTTAGTGCGATTCCTACATATATGAAAAAAATTTAAAAGCCAATTTGATGTTTTTTGAAGACTGATTTTTTGCACGCTGTAAGTTAAATCAGACTGTTATTTTTTTGAATTGAGAGCTGGTTTTGCATAATGTAAGTTTGGTATTTAGTATTTTGGGGTTGTGGTTGTTTTTAGCAAGCTGTATGTTAAAACAAATCAGTATTTTGGAACTGTAAGCTGGTTTTCACAAGCTGTCAGTTATGATTTGATTCATTGAGATTGATTTGATTGATTTATTGAGATTGATCTGATTGTTTGATTTGAACGAGCGTGATTTGTTTGAGATTGATTTGCTTAATTGATTTGATTAATTCGATTTGATTAATTGATTTTTTTATTTGAGAAAGGGACGAGGAAGACGAGAGAGGGAGAGAGACGAACACGATCAACCTCTATTACAGAAAACAATCACTAGACCTTACACCACTAGATAGCGCCACAAACAAACCCTAATTAGTCCTAGAATTATAGCGCTAGGCGGCGATACCTCTATCACAGGAAATATTCGCTAGTCCATACACCACTAGATGGCGACATAAACAAATTTAAATTTTGCGCCAAGGTGGCCACGACAGGAGGGCGCGGACCCTAACACAAGTTCTTATACTTGTCTTACAAGTTAGCACTAGGCCCCCTTATTAGAATACTATTTCCAACCATGGGGGCCGCGGCAAGTGGGACTAAGGCCCGAGAACAAGCCCCTATACCTGTCTTACAAGTTAGCTTTAGGGTGCCCTTATTAAAATACTATTTCCAGCCATGGGGTCCACGGAAATTCCAATGCCAGACTCCAGGGTCAGATTCAAGGTCAAACCTGAGGTCAACCACGTGGGCGGCCTTAGGAATTCCCAAGGTCAACTCCAACGCCGAACCCGAGGTTAACCCTCATGGTCAAATTACATCCTCCACGTGGGCGTCAAGTTCAAAAGTGAAAGTTGAGGTGCCTCGTTTCTACTCTTATATTTCAAAAAGTGCCCATTAGATCTCGTTGTGCCCATGGAGACATTTGATCAGGACATCGTAAATAACATTATACTAAATTTTTATCATAATGCACACTAAACCTACATTGGAATAAAAATCTGGTGTGGAACACCACACGACCTTCCAACCCACAAAATGGAAGCTAAAGAAATGAAATTAATTTAATAACATTTTTTAAAGATAATCATGCAACTTCTTTTAATATAAGTGCGTTACGAAAAGAGGCAACATGGTAAAGACCAAAACAATAAGGTATGTCTAACAGACGTTTAAAACTTCATGTCAGACAGAGGTTTAATGGACATCTAGATGAAATCGAAAACAGGCAACATTGTACAAACACAATAATCTATGTCAGAATGACGTTTAAACTTCATGTCAGATACAGATTAATAGACATAGACACGTACAAGTTAACTTAAAAAAATTCTTCTGTACGATATAAATAATACAGTTTAACCATTTTCATTCATGTTTAATTATTTTTTAGACCTAACTTGCGTTATATTAAGAAACTTTATGAAGGAAAGTTGTGTAAATTTAAATTTTCTTAAAAAAATATGTCCATAGTTTTTCTTATAAAATTAATCGTTACTCAGATGTTGAACACATTTGAACCAACTCTTAAATTCTACCTTAGGAATTTTTAAACCTGCTGTAAAAGTTACCGTTAAATCCTGGCATGGTTTCTTCAATTAGTTAAACTGTGCAATTGCATTAAAAAAATTCTACATGTTTGTGGCGAGTTTTAAACCGTGCTGCAAGTTAAACATTGTGTTTGAGAGCATAGGATAAAAAGTAAACAGAATAATGACTTGGTGTGCATTACACATTTACAGATCGGCAGCTGCGCAACGTTAATAGAGCCAGAATAGTACATTAAAATCAAGTTTCGTAAGACCAGCCTTGAAACACGAATTCAAGTTTACAGAATGAGTGCTTCATGATCTTATGAAACACGTTTTTTTTTTGTAATGTGCCTTTTTTACGTCGTTTTTAAACAAAAATTTTTCCTTTAGTTGATTTAGGGATTTCTGTGTTGGTGGGTAATGTCTTAATCTTAAAAGTGAAAATTTGGTCTAGTTGCCTTTGTTTTATGCAAATTCTGTCATAAAATACGAAAATGAAATTGCCAAAAATACCGTCGCGAATTTGCTCACACAAAAGATTTCCACTGGACGCATCCTGTTTTTGGCACATTTCATAAGAGTGACATACATGACATAATTCCGGATCAAGCTTTGTCAACCTAAAAATTTTCGTAAAATGTTTCGTGAATTAATGGCTATAGTGACATCGTAGATGATGACGTCACGTTTCTTAATATTTCTATTAAAGAATCAAAATGGAAGCAAATTACAAAAATGTTACTAAAGTATATATAATGTCAAGACACTTTTAAAAACCAAATTACAGTGTAAGCAGTCACATTTACTTTACCAAAACTGCCATTTTTTGTAGAGACAGTTAGAACAGTGTATAACTAAGTATTTGAAAGCCAGCCATGTAATTAACTTTATTTTACTAAAAATCAGCGAGAACTTTAATAAGTAAAATCTTTTTATTTAAAAGTGGTAAAAGCATTCACTAAAAACTTGGAAATATTAAATAAATATTTGTGTTGAAATGTCCAGATTTTTCGCCACTACAAATAATCATTTAAGTAGTGTAATTAGCAATTTTTCAGGTTGTTTAACGCTAATACTCTATTTCTGTATTATAAGTGTTTTGTAACTGCGGTTTCCTATTAGTGGAGTTGATGGGCCTATTTCCACAGTTTATGCCTTTTGAGCGCGACGTTTCGGAAGCTACTACTCTAATTGAACCATCCGTATTTATAAGTGTAGGTAGTAATATAGCTGTTACTTCTAGGCCACTCTATAGAGTTGCTGTATCTCAATCCATGACGTGTTGCGAGGTCATACAGTTCGTTGACCTCTTCAAGGTCAAGACCAGACCCATGGTTCATATATTGCGTCCGGTCTAGTTCTTAGTTAAGGGGTTTTTTATTTTTTCTAACAGCGTTTCGACTAAAAGGGTTGGTTCATATACAAGTGAGGGTGTATTTTTAATTTTTCAAGCTGGCTAATGCTAATGCTCAAATTGACCTATTTGCATCTCGCTTCTCGATGTGGTCTAACATTTACTTCTCAATTGAAGAGGGTTTTTATCATGGCTAAGTGCGTCTTCTCTAAAAGGATTAGCTTGTATGCCAATGAGAGTCTTGTTCTTATCAAAAGGAAATTTTTGTTTCGGCTAAATGCAGCTTCGCTATGGTATTGGTACTGGCTAAGGTACGGGTTCGCTTGCATACTAAAGTTGAGGGATTATTATCTCGACTAAGTGCATTCGCACTAAAGGGTTGACCTTGGATAAGGAAGTTCTTATCTTAACTAAGTGCGCCTGCGCTAAAAAGGGTTAATTCTGGGTTGAGGCGAGGGTAGAAGAGGTTCTTATCTCGACTAAGTCGAATGTTAGTTCTCGTACTAAACTAGAGAGGGTTCTTATCTTAAATAAATGCAACTCCACTAAAAGGATTAATTTTGGCTGAGGTGAGAGGTGTTTCTCAGCTACCCTTATCCGGGAAACTGGGGTTCAATGGGCCCAGCAGTGTACAAACGGACATATTTCGGTTAATATTTAATTATATATATATATATATATATATATATTGTGTGTGTGTACGTGTGTACGTGTGTACGTGTGTACGTGTGTGTGTGTACGTGTGTACGTGTGACGTGTGTACGTGTGTACGTGTGTACGTGTGTACGTGTGACGTGGTGTGTACGTGTGTACGTGTGTGTAAGTGCGTGTAAGTGTGTGAGTGTGTAAGTGTGTACGTGTGTGTGTAAGTGTACGTGTCGTGTACGTGTGTACGTGTGTACGTGTGTACGTACGTGTACGTGTACGTGTGTCACGTGTGACGTGTGTACGTGTGTACGTGTGTACGTGTGGTACGTGTGTACGTGTGTACGTGTGTACGTGTACGTGTGTACGTGTGTGTGCGTGTACGTGTGTACGTGTGTACGTGTGTACGTGTGTACGTGTGTACGTGTGTGTACGTGTGTCGTTGTCGTGTGTCGTGTGTACGTGTGTCGTGTGTACGTGTGGTGTGGTCTGTGTGTCGTGTGTCGTTGTGTGTGCGTGTGTCGTGTGTCTGTGTGTGTGTGTTGTGTGCTGTGTGTGTCGTCGTCGTGTGTGTGCGTCTGTGTGTGTCGTCTGTGTGTGTGCGTCTGTGTGTGGCGTCGTGTGTGTGCGTTGTGTGTGCGTCTGTTGTGTGCGTCTGTGTGTGGCGTCTGTGTGTGTGCGTCTGTGTGTGTGCTGCTGTGTGGTCGTGTGTGTGCGTCTGTGTGTGCGTCTGTGTGTGCGTCTGTGTGTGTGGTGCTGTGTGTGTGCGTCTGTGTGTGTGCGTCTGTGTGTGCGTCTGTGTGTGTCGTCTGTGTGTGTGCTGTCTGTGTGTGTGTGCGTCTTGTGTGTGTGCGTCTGTGTGTGTGCGTCTGTCGTGTGTGTGCGTGTGTTGTGCGTCTGTGTGGTCTGTGTGTGCGTCTGGTGTGTGTGTGCGTCTGTGTTGTGTGCGTCTGTGTTGTGCGTCTGTGTTGTGTGTCGTCTGTGTGGTGTGTGTCTGTGTGTGTGCGTCTGTCGTGTGTGTGCGTCTGTGTGTGCGTGCTGTGTGTGTTGCGTCGTGTGTGTGCGTCTGTGTGTGTGTGTGTGGTTGTGTGTGCGTCTGTGTGTGCGTCTGTGTGTGCGTCTGTGTGTGCGTCTGTGTGTGCGTCTGTGTGTGCGTCTGTGTGTGTGCGTCTGTGTGTGCGTCTGTGGTGTGTCGTCTGTGTGTGCGTCTGTGTGGTCTGTTGTGTGCGTCTGTGTGTGCGTCGTGTGTGCGTCTGTGTGTCGTCGTGTGCGTGTGTGTGCGTCTGTGTGCGTCTGTGTGTGCGTCTGTGTGTGCGTCTGTGTGTGGTCTGTGTGTCTGTGTGTGCGTCTGTGTGTGCGTCTGTGAGGGCGTCTGTGTGTGCGTCTGTTTGTGCGTTGTGTGCGTCTGTGTGTGCGTCTGTGTGTCGTGCGTGCGTGTGGCGTCGTGTGTGCGTGTGTGTGTCTACTAGATAACGCGGTTGTTGTCTCGAGTGCACTGCACTCTGTATGTGTGTCGTAGTTTCTGTGAATTACCGTTATTTTAATTTTCTATTGCAAAGCGCATTGTAGGTTAAGTACAATGCTGGATAAAAGATGTGCGGCCAACAACACCCTACCATCCCAATTACTCCTGCTAGTGTTTCCTCACCCACAAAATCATCTAGCTTTCACAGAAATAAATCCATTTTCTACCATCTTGTATACGGCGATGTCTAACGTGACGTCTTCGTTCGCTTCGCCGGATATTGATTCGCTTTTTAACGATTAAAGATGCAACAGATGTTACAAGCTAAATCATAACTGAAGATGTAACGCAACTTTTGCATTTGTACATGTATTTATACATTTTTATTTATTTACAGACAAAATGTTTCAATGTGAATAATAATAATGCCTTTATCCATTTAAATATTTGCAATTATAATATTTAACACATATGGGCGAAGTTCAGTTGAGAGGAGTAAATTCCTCCCTTCTGCCCTTCCATCTAGACCCCAAAACAAAACACCTGTATAGAAAATAAAACTAAAAATGTTGAAAGCAACCAGTACATTAACAACATACAGGTGCAACAAAGTTAGATCAACTTGCAACTAATTATGGAAACCTAACAGGGTCTACTCTATATTTAAGATTTTTTTTAATATGCTGTTTAAATCTCGTTAACGAATAAGTTTTAATTTCATCAGGTAACGCGTTGTAGTAGAGGTTAGTGATTTGATAGGTGACAGACCGTTTAAAAGCAGCTGTGGCGTAAGCACACTTCTATAACATAGATTCAAGTGGTGCACATCAGTGCGAGAGGTAATTTTGTTCTATAGATACGCAGTACACTTAGTGGTAATGATGGTATAGTATAAACAAATTCTTCGTAACATGCGTTGATTTTTCATACTTAACCATCCGAATTATTTTAATTTATGAGAAATATGTTCTTTTCGTTTTATGCCAAATATTAGTCTCAAACATGATTTTTGTAATGCCTGAATTTTGTTAACATCAAGAAACTTCAAATTTGAATCATAAAGAACTTCATTTTAGAGAGCACCAAAGTGTGGCCAAAAAGAGTTTTTGTGGTCTGGTTTAAGACAAAACGGTTGCTGTATATTAACTTGAGTACAGCATACGTGTTCCGTATGCATTGGAATATGTGTGCTTTAAGTCTTAATTTAGAGTCAAAAATAACACCCAAATAAACATCAAATCCCAAATAACTGAACGATTTTATTGACATAAAAATGCACATCACCCGATGTTTAAACACGATTTCAAAATGAAACAATGACAATATTATCGACAATTATAATTGGTAATCTATGTTTTAAATTTTGTTATAGGTTAAAACAATTGTTTCTGAAATCTCAACTCTACGTTGATCGCGTTTCAAATCCGATAATGTTAACGAAAATTTTAACTTACATGTTAACAAAAGCACTACTAGTACTATGACTTGTTAGTCACAAAAAATTACAAAAGCAAGAGAATGCAAGAGCAAGAGAAATCAGGAGCAATTCCTTTTATACTTTTCTCATGGATACCAAATTTTCAATTTTTTTTCTACATTACACACAAAAGATCCTAGCATCTGATTGGTCTAAACAAAAATGTTAAATTAACTAAAACACAAATTATGCCATAACTTTTTCAAATCAAATCGGATTTGCTTTTTAAGTACATTTTTGGAATCAGGGGCAACTTTCTGCACAAAAAGACACCTCACATGCTATACATCGATTCAAGAATTTACGTTTTGACAAACTAACATTTAAATTTACTAATATCTAACAAATTTTAGAACTAAACTAATTACATTCAAATTCTACATAAAAAACTGTATAAGAATACACCCATTTTACCTAGTTTTAACAAAATTTCCACTTTCATACCTTAATTTTAGTTAGTTAACCCAACTTTTCTAATTTTATGTTTAGATTACATATTTACTGTTAATATCTTTGTGAAAATGGGGGAAACCTACTATTGTATGCTTTTATAATTTATTCTAAACTTATCTTATCCTATAAAAACTATAAATTTGTAAAATTCTTAAATATAGTACTTAACCTAACTTTATAAAATTTACTTTTAACTTGCGTTTTAAACATCTATATCACTTGAAATGTTTATCTATTAAGTCCTTATATATGTCTCTAACACAATCACTGTTTATTTGTACTCCATCGTTCATAATTCTTTTCACATTTCCATATTGTTAACACATTTTGTAAATTTTTGTATACAAATTGTAATTATATATTAAATATCACATTGCACAAATGTTGTTCATGGTCTTAGCTATGTTTCTAAGTCACTACCACTTCTTATGCACTTTTTAAACACTTTGTCTGTGAATTACCAATATACTGTGTTCATACCATAACCCTTTTTTATAGTTTTTATAGTTTATGCATTGTACCTATTACGTACATGTTCTACACATTAGAATTATCGTACTTCATGTGATCAATATCAGTCACGTGTTTAAATTGCTTCAATAAATTGATTAAAATGTGAAATTACTTAAATATGTTAAACGAAACCAATCGTACACACTAATATGAATCGTGTTGGCCTTTCTCACATGCTCATTGCTTTTATGAATACAACAACCTTGTGCATACCCCACAAAGCCTGTTTTGTTGCATCAACACCATATTTTTACACTCGTGTGCTATTTTTTCTTATAATGAACTTTTTCAATTTTATTTAAACTTGCATACTATATAGAATTTCAGCTCGATAAACTCTAGCCCCTTTATTATGCCTATTTATAACCATCGCAATATATATATATATATATATATATATATATATATATATATAATATATATATAATTCGGATGATTAAGTATGAAAAATCAACGCATGTTACGAAGAATTTTTTATTTACACCATATCATTATTACCACTAAGTGTCCTGCATATCTCTAGAACAAAATTACCTTTCGCACTGATGTGCACAACTTGAATGTATGCTATAGAGGTGTGCTTACGCCACCTCAACATAAAACAGCTGCTTTTAAACGGTGTTTCACTTATCAAATCAATAACCTCTGCAACGCGTTACCTCATGAAATTAAAATTATTTGTTAACGAGATTTAAACGGCATATTAAACAAATCTTAAATATAGAGTAAACCCTGTTGGGTTTCCATAATTAGTTCCAAGTTGATCTAACTTCGTTGCACTTGCATGTTGTTAATTTAGTGGTTGCTTTCAATATTTTTAGTTTGATTTTCTATACAGGTGTTTTGTTTTGGGGTCTAAATGGAAGATCGGAAGCGGGAAATTTACTCCTCTCAACTGAACCTCGCCCATAAGTGCTAAATTTTATAATTACAAATATTTCAATGAATAAAGGCATTATTATTATTATTGACATTGAAACATTTTGTTTGTAACTAATTAAAAATGTATAAATACATGTACAAATGCAAAAGTAGCGTTAAATCTTCAGTTGTGATTTAGCTTGTAACATCTTGTTGCATCGCTAATCGTTACAAAGTGAAGCAATATCCGACGAAGCGAACGAAGACATTACGTAAGACATCGCCATAGACAAGATGGTAGATAATGGATTTATTTCGGTGAGAGGTACACGATTTTGTGGGTGGAGAACAATAGCATTAGTAATCGGGGTGGTAGGGTGTTGTTGGCCGCACACCTGTTACCCAGCATTTTACTTTACCTACAATGCGCTTTGCACTAGAAAAATAAAACTAACGGTATTCCATAAACTCCGCAGCACATACAGGGCGCAGTGTACTCTGGAGATAAAATACTGCGTTATCTAATCCATCCCTCACAGGTGATGGTGCAGGTAATTCTGGCTCCAAGATAATGTTAAGTATCCATCCAAGCGTCCGCTGGAGGTGGTGGTGTATCCAAAAACCGTAACATCAATTTGCTTCCTCAAGCAAGTGCAACTTTAAAAACATTGACTCTTCGTTAAATTAATCATCTTCTTGTTCATCTGGCAAAGATACACTGCCTCACATAAAAATCACTTTTTAATACCCCTCCCGTTTTTTCTTAGCCGCTTTGTTTTATCCCATCTACTGCAACGCCTCGGACTACCCAGTTTTTTGTTCGCTGTTAGGTAATCGTTATTTCCTTATCTTCTAGGAGTGTGCCCAAATGACTGATGACGATGCAATCTACGACATGACACCTATAGTCCTGGATATCTGCGGACGATTTCGACACTATGACGATACTACTAGACTTGACCAACGCTGAAGTCACCATTGTCAGTGACGAGACAACAATACTGTGACTTTTGTTGTAGACGATGCCGACGATGATGATTATTTTAGTGACATCTCCTCTAGTGTCGATGCCTGATATTCGTCATGTTATGGCAACGAATGCTTCAACACTAATAGGTACGACTCTGACGTTGTTATGGATCCTGTTTATAGTTACAAGTCTGAGGATTATGTAAATGATGCACTGAAAAGAACAAAGAGTACGTGAGAGACCTGTCAACTTTTGGTAAGGAAGTAGTCGTTGTATAATACCTTTGGTAACGTAGTAATCGTTGAATAATAATAATAATAATAATAATAATAATAATAATAATAATAATAATATTTCAGATCTTTACAGATATAAGATGCATCGATTACAACAATTTAGTACATGTAAAGTAACTTTTTACTTTAGGCTTGAATAAATGAACTGAGTTAATGTTCTTTAACCTATTTGGCAGTTTATTATAAAGTACAGTACCAGCATAATAAGGATTTTGTTCATACTATTTTCGATTATGTGAACTGTACTGAAGAAAATGTCCTAAGCATGTGTTGTATGAGTGCATGCAGTTGAGTGTCTGAAACTGTTTTACATTAGTGTCTACAAATACTACTACTTCCAAGATGTAAAAAGATGATATAACAACAGTTATATCATCGCAAAACATCACATCAGTAATATCATTAGGATAGATTATAAAAAGTAGTGGTTCTAGTACACTGCCTTGAGGAATACCAACTTTCATACTTTGTAGAACCGAATTTATATTTTCATATGCTACAAACTGCCTGCGTGCACTTCAATACGATTTTAATAATTGATTAAATTTCCCTCGAATTCTAAAAGATTGTGATTTAGATAGTAAGATTTTATGTTGTACACAGTCAAAAGCTCTACTAAATCCACGTATAACGCCATAACTTTTACACGTTGGTCTAAGTTTTTGTGAAATCCAAAGTATTTGCAAGTGCTGCTATGGTCGACTTATCACGTCCAAAACCATGCTGCTGAATTCATTAAGATATTAGTGAAATTCAGAAACGATATAATTCTATTTGCTATTACTTTTTCAATTATTTTAGAAAAAGCTGACAATAATGCTAATGGTCTGTAATTATTTAATACTCTAGAATTACTATTTTTGAATAGTGCAACAGTTTTGGCGGATTTTAACATATCAGGAAAATTTGCACTGGTAAGACAAGAATTTATAATATAACACAGTTATGGTGAAATGTAATACGCACTCTGTTTAATAATTTTAGACGGTATAGAATCTGACCCACAAGCGTTAGAATTTTCCAGTGCCATAATAATGTTATAAATCTCAAGTTCAGTGGTAGGTGACAAAAAAATTGTTTTATCAACAATCTTTTGAACAACTGGAAGTGTAGAATATTTAAACTGCAATATCTGCAAAAAAAAGTTATTGAAGGTATTAGCAATTTCTTTCGGACCACTTAATTCAATATTATTTACCATCATAGGACAAGATGACGAGGATCTAGTAGACGTTCTGACTAACAGGTTACAGGAACGTGACAACAAAGTACTGCATACAGCAACGTGACAATGACGCTGGTAGGGCCCATGAGAACGATGATCACAATCAGGAGCTTCGAGACAAATTTTTTTGGACGACTATTACGCTAATGGCTAATGGCAATCACGACGAAGACATAGACATCCAGAAATTCGACGACCACTGGTTTTGGGTAACCACATCCTTATGAATATTGTCCGCACTACTTTACCGCTTCTCTCCAACGTGATGAAGAAATACACTTACATGCGATATACTTATTTCACTTATACAAATTCAAACTGTTTTTATTCATAAAGCAAGCGATATACATAAATACATTAACATATTATTTTCCCTATTCTTCCTAGTTTTATATGTCAAGGTATTTAGTGTGAGACGAATGACCTCAGTTAGAAATTTGTGTGTGCTAGAAGTAAACACTCTAGACCTTCGTTTTTGAATTGTAAGACAATGAGACGGTCCAATACTGTGTGTTCTAGAACTCTCCAATCTTAGCTACTCCCATTTTCGTTTGTACAATAACAACACCATTAGGAATTAAATTATTCCTGAAATTATCGGATATCTGCTGTAGTATTCACGATATGCAATGGACGTTCAGGACCATTTATATACATTGTCTGCTATAATTTTCTGCCGATTACAAAATATGTATTTATGGAACGTATCTTGGCTAATTCGCCCATACTTTGCACAATTATTGTTTCTGTAATTAAAATATTGTGAAAATATATGTATTTGGTTAAACACGAAAATGCCTGATTATTATTATTTTTTGTGATTTGTAACAATAATAATTAGAACAAAATAAGGTTTAAAAATTCGATTCATTCTTTATATTGCACAATAAACAAAACGTACTGAAGAATTAGGGTGTAGAGTGGCAGTAAAAATCTTTAATTTGTTTAATTATTACACTCATTCAAGCTGTCTGTTCCCTACCAGACAACCATTAATTAAATTAAATGAAGTGTATTGACAAATCGTAATCAATATGACCTTCAAAAGACGTATTTCACTGATGGGGTCCGAACATAATCTATTAAGTAAGGTAAAATTACGTCTAGACTACATTTGCTATTGAGTTAGATTTTTCTAATTACAATCAAACTGATGTTACTAATCCGTATCCCAAGTAAAAACATTAAGGTAACAAAATTTTTGTCAACATTCAAAAGATGGGTATGTTAATTTAATGTAAATTTATGATTAAGTATATTTTTATTTTGATAACTAACTTCATTACCTATGCTGTGAATGACGGTAACTATGTATTATATAAAAACATGTTTTTCATTTTATTGGCAATGATTATTTACGATATAACACATGTATGTCGTATAATGAACATAAAGAACTAATTGATTGTAATTAAAAATTAAAACGTGGTTGTTAAATTCCTGTGTGTACACAGATATATAATAATAATATTTGGTACCAGGTGTATTTTCAATATTGAGAATTTCCTGATGAAATGTGTAGCATTCATGGAGTCTAAAGTCCCTTATTATTGTTATTATATAAAGCTGATTCAAAAAGTTTGGGGTTAAATTTTATCATTGAATAAGGCACTCAACGATTTTATTTATTTTTAATAGAACGGTCTAGTTTCCATTACATGGTGTAAGGATTAGTATGTAGATGTCATTGGTGGGTGAATACACTTTATGTTTGTATCTGAATTGCTTATCATCTTTTAATTAAAAGAATGTTTTCTTTTGGCAGTTGAAATTGCATATTTCCAAAATGTACGTATTGTAAACTAGAATAAATTTAACAATAGTATTATTACGATAGTGGTCTTTAGATAGTGATAATAACTTGTTGCTCATAGAAATCCTATATATTCCTGCCCAATTCCAGTGAGTTTAACTTAAAGAGAATGTGCCAGCTATTGTGATGTCTTTTATTTTTAGTTGTAACAATTATAGAATAGGTGCACTCCATTTAGTAACAAACACAATTTTCTTTATTTTCAGTTTTCTGAAAAGAATAATTATATCAACTAAGCAAGGGATATGTTTGACAATTAACACTACATTTTTAATAATTATCAGCTATTTGTCTTGCTTTCACTATTAATTGCTTAAAGTAATAACTGTGGCTATGAAAAGTTAAAACAAAAATCTAACAATAATACACGCATAAAGGGTTTCTATCGAATGGAATTCAAATCCCTGATAGCTCAATTGGTCGAACCATTGCCTAGCGAACAAGAGGTGATCTCATTCGAGGAATTATCTTTTAGTATGTACCTATGTATTAAAAAAATTTTAATTTGTGTAATTACAATCAAGAATGCAAATTCTGTAAACTGTTCCAGGATATTATGTATACAATTTCCATCTAAAGCGCCCCCCCCCAACCTATTATGTTAACCATAAAACTGAAAATAATAAAATTTTGGGAAACTGAACTAAGGCTCATATACGGCGGCACACAACGTTGTTGATGGTATTCAGTAACGTAATCATAAAAATGGCGGACAGTCTCCATTTTGTTAAATAATTTTAAATGGGATCATATGACAAGTAATACCTCATTTGAAAGCGTCTTTCAAGTCCTTTTCAACGACATTAACAACATTAAAATAGTACTACTGATTTATGAGTTTCAACCCCAAAATCGCAAAACATTAGTTGGCGTTTGGGGCTTTAATATGTATATATATATATATATATATATATATATATATATATATATATATACACAACCTGAACCAAAAAAAACGTACCCCTGCTTTAAGTGTATATTCTACACATAAATTGAAGACGAAAAGTCGAAAACCTTTAGGAATTTCAAAATGCTATCCCCAATGAAAATGATCTTTTTGTTAACGAGGATTTTTCTAGTTTTGGATTATCTATGAATGGACTGGAAGTATTAGTTTTCACATTGTTCCCGTATACTTTCTATTTCAACTTTTTTGTGTGTAATTTTTTAGGTAATTTCTATTGATATCGGGTTCTCACAGGTTGTTTGAAGCCACCAAAAATTGACAGTGGTAAGAGGCGAACTGCAAGAACACCAGTTTTAGAACAAAAAGTGTTGGATGCAATTGACGCTGATCCCACAACAAGCTCTCGTCAATTGGGAAGAGAAAATATTTCAGTCCACGATATGTAGAATTATTAACGGAACTGTTGCCACCTTTCCATTATCGAAAGATGCAGGCTTTGACCATTAATGAGTTTCAAGCAAGAGTGAACTTTTCACGTTGGTTTCTAGAAAAATTCAATAATGACGGAAATTACCCATCGATTATCTTATTCACTGATGAGGCAGGTTTCGCCAGAAATGGAACTTTTGACTTCCAAAACAATCATTACTACGATTATCAAAATCCACGTGTTTTTCATTGAAACCAATCAACAGCAGTTCAGTGTGAATGTATGGGCTGGTATTATTGGCAATAATTTAATTGGTCTATTCTTTTTGCCACGACGTCTAAATGGTAATTCATACACAATTTTTTTGGATAATGATTTACCCGAGTTGCTAGAAGAGGTCCATCTGGATGTTAGGGGTCGGATGTGTTTCATGCACGATGGTGCGCCTCCTCATTTTGCACTCACTGCTAGACGGTCATTGAATCGAGCTTTAAATGCAAACTGGATTGGACGTGGAGGACCGGTTCCTTGGCCTGCACGTTCACCGGATTTAAACCCTATGGATTTTTTCTGGGGTCGTTTAAAAGACATGATGTATTCGGTGCCAATTACAAACGTCTAACATCTCCAGTAACGAATTTTGATTGCTCTAATTTAATAAGAGATGATCCGCAATTATTTCAAGTCAAGTCAATTACGTCAGTCAATCATGAAAAGAATTCGTAAATGCATAGCAGTCAATGGTGAACAATTCGAACATTTAATCAACTAATTTGTTTGTTAATTAATACTTTGTTTAACTTAATAAACTCTTTGACGACTATGACTTTTAGTCCACGGCCGTCTTACTAAATTTTGGTGCGGTAGTATTTAATTGATCGTGATTGATGAAACTGCAAATAACTCATAAACCGTTCATTTTATCAACTTCAACCAAGAGGACCAAATTTGCAGAAAATTGAATAACGGGCCAAAAAGTCACCAAAATACCTGAAAAATCACACACAAAAAGTTGGAACAATGTGAAAACTAATACTTCCAGTCCATTCATAGGCAATCCAATCAAACCAGAAAAATCCTCGTCAACAAAGAAATAATTTTCATTGGGGACAGTATTTTGAAATTCTAAAGGTTTTGGAGTTATTTGCGAAAAACGATTTTCAAAATTCAACTTTGAGGGCCTCTCACTTTGTAGCCATACATTTTAGAGAAAACTGTATCTGACTTTTCGTCTTCAATTTATGCGTTGCATCAGGGTACGTTTTTCTGGTTTACGTTGTATATATATATATATATATATATATATATATATATATATATATATATATATATATATATATATATATGTATATATATATATATATATATATATATATATATATATATATATACATATATATATCATAATGGCATCCGGTCCACAAACATTGTTAGTTGGCGTCCACAGGTATACACCGGGTTATACACTGTTTACGTTTATAGTACCAGGTAGCGTCTGAGCCGTGCGACGTTTACTTGACGTCTAGTAAATATTTTTATACCTTACAGAACACATGAACTCTGTATATTTAGTTAATGGTATCAGTGGGCGTCTCTGACGTGTTGCCACATATTTTTGCTTTTAGAACAAATAACCTTTAGTATTATCAATAATGTTACTTTTGATTCTAAGCATTTACTTTTGTATTAAAAGCGTTTATAACATGAAATTAATGATCTTCTTTAGGATGTTTCTAAAGTCAAATATGAGTGTAAATTCTAGAAAATGTTACTGATTGATAAACAGCTAGGTATTAAAATGTATTAATGTCCAGCTATATTTGTAATGTAACTGATAAATACATTACACGACTGTTTGTACACAATAAAAAAGTCGATGTGAAGTTTTCAACGAATTTACATGTGGTCAATATTCTAAAAATATCAAGACCATTTTCAAATTTTTATCTTTACTGCTGGTGGATGTTTTGCACGTTATACTGTATACATTTTAGTTATTGTCATTGCATAGCTCAACTTTCAATATTATCACAGAGTAGAGCCAATTTATTATCATATCATGTTCAGTAGCGTTGCCCTCATTGTGCAATTCGTGATCAAATACCTAATGATAAGAAGAAAAATAATATTAAAATCTCGTAAGACTTCTTCAGCACAAAATTGATCAATTTATTGGATGCAAGTAATGCAAGTAATAGTTTTTAATATGAAGGGACGTATCAATACGTATTTTAAAATGTGTTTTTAGGTCTTTATACTTCAATACTGCTTTGCTTATGTGGCATACCCAATGCTACAATATATAACGTACCTGCAGCAAATAAGGCCCATTTAAGAAAAAAATACTTTACCAAAAAAAAGGCAAAAAACAACCAACCCAAACCAAGATTATCCCAATTCGAATTAGCGTAAATTAAATTAAAACTACATTCGCAGTCTAAAATTTGTGAGAAACTTTTAATATGCTTCCAAAAAAAGTTACGAATGCGCTTTATTACCCGAACGCTCGCTATATAAAGCCCACCAGAAAAATGATAAAGCAAATTCTTCGCAAAAAAAATAAAACTTAATCACAATGCACACAGATAGTCATCTTTATCGTCTTTTGTGAAACCAATACATATTCCGTGGCACCAAGTGCCCCAAATAACATAGCTCCACGTAGATAATTGTTCTGGTTGTTACACATAAAGCAATAACAAGAATCAGTTTGTGGGACGTTACCCTTTAGGCGTTTGCTCACTAATACTTTCGATGAGGCATTTGGTTATTTTTTTATTCCTTTTTGGACACTATAGCTTTGGATTTAGAAGTTGTTGAAGAGAACAGGTCTTACCAACAGAGCCTTGTAATTGAAAGATTTTTTCGTAGTCTTGCTTCCTTTCAGTTTAAACCGTTCAGGCGTAGAGAGCAATTCTTAAAAAAATTATCGAGACATGAAGTTTTTGCTTCTGTCTGTGTCGTACTATTAATTTAGACAGGTGTTTCAGAAGATTTTCGATCCTATCAGGAGCTTCTTGCTGGATAATATTCTTTCTCATACTACGGGGGATGTTATCTGCAGAGTCGTCTGAATCGGGATCGTTGGATTGCCGATCATTAACGTTATTAGGCTGATTGTTACAGTTATTAAGCTGAATATCGTTTTCATTATTAGCGTTATTCTGATCAATTTGCGTAGCGTCAGGTCGTTCAGTTGGTAATCAAGGGGTAAAAGCTGAATCAGGGATTGCAGTGGGATCAAGTGGATATAAGCCTGTCGTTCGAGGGTGTCCTGCAATTGGGCCAAACTTTATAAAGAATTTAGTCACAGCGACGGTCTAGATTTGCTTCCAAAAGCCTGAGGACTTCTTAGTCCCAGTGATGTTCAAAGGACCGATAAACCGCTTTGTCTAAGGGTTGGAGTTCTTGCGTGGTGTTAGAAGGCAAGCAAAACAGCTTTATATCCAACTCATTTGCAACGTCGCTGTTGGAGATATCCAAGTGACAAGCAGCTCCTATGAAAAGTAATGAAAAGTTCATGGGTCATGTTACTTTTTGTCGGCCATTTTAAGCAGGGTATCTGGTGGTAAGTTTTCTTACCGTATTAGCTGCCGGCTCTTATTTGTCGCAGGTACTGTTTTACACTAGTTGTACTCTTGATCTAGTTGCAAAAACATAATAAATATGTCGAAACTGGCTATAGTTTTTGTCTTAAATTCTTTCCCAAATGCAGCTAACAAACTTGTAAAATATCAAATTATATTTTTCTTTCTTGTGTGCGAATGAACGTATGTATTGTTTTCCTGAAAAAAATCTATGGCCAGTTTTCAACGGATTTGAAGGTTTTCGGCATTTTGAAAACCAGCGTAACCTTAATTTTGTATTCTTGGTTAGCAATAAACCCATCTATTACCATTGTCTGGTATATCATGGTTTTGGAGTACTAATGAAGATAACTGAGTTAATGTTGTAAAGCAGTGAATGATTCAAACCTTTACGTATCTGATAATAAACAGAGGAGACAAATTTTTCCAAACTTGGGTCATAATTTTAAAAAAAATCTTAACGTAAAGTGTACTTAGTCTGACGCATTTTTCAGAATTTAGCAATCAATTAACAAATTGTACCATACTTGGGCCAAGTATTAAACATCTGTAAAGTAAACCGGAAAGTTATGGCGTAGTGGTCCACCGGATAGTTGAATAAATCTGTTTCCTATGAAGCTGGACCATCAATTGTAAGACCTGATTAAGCACCTAATTTTTCAACCACAGTTTACCCATGAGGTTACAATCCAACTTACTTGAAATGGTAAAAATATCTAATTCGGAAACAAATTGGTGGAAAAGCACCTAATTTTTAACCACAGTTTACTCATTAGAGGAAAACCCTTCTGCTGACGATACAGAGCAACTGTTTTGAAATAGTAAGAGGTACTCAATTCAGTAAAGGAACCTTTCAATAGCCAACCGAAAACTAATTACTTTTTTTTTTCGCGCGTGTGTTTCTGGCCTTGATAACTTTGGACTTTCTACTAAAATACCATGGTTCTATCAAATTTTGGTTAAAAATTGATAAAAGCGATTAAATTTATAGGAAAAAAAGTGTAGACTCCTTATTTTAAAGATAATTCAACACAGTTGGTACACAAATTTCTTATCGAAATACAAATTCTTGATTTTACTTATTACACATGTTCTAAATAATACATGATGAACTTTAAAGCTTCTCTATACATTCTCACTTCCCTGTAATGGCTGTACATGTACGTTTGTATAAAATGCTTTGTAAAATGTATAAATATTTTGAATGAAAATATATAAAGCACATGCAAATATATTAATCCTAACTTAATGGCTTTCTTATATGTTAATATAATTTATGTTTATAAAAATACAATTTGATTACTTTGCATTGTGTGTAATTAGAATTGCACTGGTTTGTAAACTGAATAGGTGATTATAAGTAAAGAAATGAGTTTTCCTTTATACATTTCATATAAGCGTGAATGTGAATACGTTAAAAATTGCCGTTTTTTGACTGACCTATGCCATCACATATAACAAGTTCTAGCATCATGTGTGTAAGTATCTGTTCTTTCCTTACCTTACGTACTATTTACTAATGGAATACGACCCAGTATGAGGAAGTCATGTGCTGGGCACATCAAATTCCCTTCATTAAGCTTGCTACACATAAAAAATAAAGGTAAATATAGGTTTTAAAATTTGTTTAACAAAAGAGTTGCTGATGTAGCAAGAAAAACCATTTTTAGCAAAAACCACAGTAAACACATGACAATTTTTTTTTCTCCGCCGTTTAACCCACAATAAAGTATCATGTTTTAATTAAATATAGTGTAATCTGTGTAATGCTTTGGTGTGTCCCGTAATGAGATTTTAGGAAATTATCTTTAATACCTATGGAGGTCTCAAAACAATTTATCAGTTTGTACTTTCCGACTGTAACCGAAATTTTGTGTTTCACGTAAATTCGAAAGTGTTTTTTAAATGTAGATAATTAGAGAATTAATTATTTATAATATTTTATTGCAATGCATCCAGTGCATGTTTATACAATATATGTGGTCAAGCTTGAATTGTTTTTATTTTCAATGTAATGAAGTGCAGCGCTGCCAGCTGTAACGGAAGCCAACTAATCCTACACATGAAAAAAAAAGTATACATAAAGGTATACACCGAGCGATTGTGCTGCCATCAATTCGCAATTTCGTACACTAAAACTCCGTGCACTTTTTATTTTTGAGTTGCTAGGTGGCAGGTAGTATCATAATTTGAAATAAAATGAAGAGGTAATTGAGCGTCCGTCTCTCGGACGCCCAATGACCAGTGGAAGTCATCTGAACCTAAACTTTTACACAGGGGACGCTCACTTCTACCGTATAGACTTAACTTAACTTAATGCTAACGCCATTCCCTTGCGGGGTAAGCCAAAAAATCCCTGTCTCTTATTTAGTTTTCATTCACAATCTTTCTCCATGCTTTCCTATCTACGCATACCTCCCTAGGTTCCGCAAGATTCATACATTGTCTCTGACATGCCGTTTTATTTTTAAAGCTTCTTACCTTTCTCTCCTTTATCATACATTCTACTACATTCAGCCAAGTTTTACGCGGCCTACCAGCCCCAGCCTTTCCTCTAACTTCACCCACATATATTTGCTTCGTTAATCTTGCGTTGTTCATTCTCACAATGTGACCAAATCAACGTAATGTACTACTTTTATATCTATCCATCATCGTCTTTTCCTCGCCACACTCGGTCATTATTCTTCTTTATCTTGTCCCTTCTCGGTTTATCACATGCGCTTCTCAGGAATCTCATACCCACGGCATTTAATTTTCTTTCATGCGTTTTTTGACATACCCATGTCTTACTTCCATACAATACTGACGAGACAAACACGCCAATATAGATTACTCGTTTCGCAGCTAGGCTCGTGCTTTCGTTTCTCATTATCGTCCACATACAATCACTTTCCTTCCAGCATTGACCCTTCGTCCAATCTCGCCCTCCGTTGTACATTCTGCAGTAAACATTCTACCCAGATATACCAGCTCCTCCACTTGCTCCACAATTTCATCTTGCAGAGTAAATACTCTACTCTCCTTTCTACCTTCCCGATTGAACACCACAATCTTAGTTATGTTTACGTTTACTTTTAGGTCCGTGCTCTCACAGACTGTATCAAACTTCCTCAGAGCGGTTTGTAGCTCATCCGCACTGTCATTTAATAAGACTGTGTCATCTGCAGATACTCGAAGTCGTACATTTGCGTCTCCAACAATTACACCATTTGCATCGGTACATGCTTGTCTAACACATTTATCCATGTATACATTGAACAACCACGGTGACATCACACAGCCTTGTCGCACTCCTTGCTCAATATCAAAGTATTCACTCACACATCCTCTTACCCTAACACATGCCCGACTACCGTTGTATACTGACCTTATTCCGTTTATTAAACCATTACTTACACCATATTCACTCCTGCAGCGTTCTATTTTGGGCCACGTTTTGTATTTTTGACCCATTTCTAGCAGAGTTTCTGGTTTCCGTCAAAAACATTCTGCATTTTCTCTCCTTCCACAGCCATCACTTCCTCTTTACTTATTCTCACTGCCTTCTTCGCTTCTTTGTTTCTTAATCTGTACATTTCATACAATCGCTTTTTCTCAATCTCATTTTTTGCAGCAATCATTGCCATGTACGCATCTTTTTTCTTACATACTGCCTTTTTTACCGACTCATTCCACCAAGCATATTCTTTCTGACTACCTACAGTCCCTCTTCCACATATCCGCATGGCACAATTGACAATACTTTCAACGTCGGTGTCTTTTATTCGTTCATTCCACACTGTTTCATTCACATTCAACTCTTTACTCACAGCATCTGCGTATTTTATTCTCGCACCATTATCAACTAGTTTGTCTAACCTACTTCTAGACGTCCGCACTCCGTTTGCTTTCCTTCTCCAGACCCACTTTCCTAAACACACTCTCGATATAACCAAAAAGTGGTCCGATCCGAGCATTACTTTTGTGTGTTTCGCCAGGTTTCTAAGTCGTTCATCATACACTATCAAGTCTATCATACTTTTAGACTCACCTTTTTGCCATGTATACATTTTTATGTTTAAACCAAGTATTGGATACAAACAGGCTTCTCTTCACACAGATGTTCACCAGGCCTTCACCATTCTCATTGACCCTTTGGTCTCCGAACTTTCCTAGAACGCGTTCCGTATGTTCTCTCTGTACATCCACCAATTCGTTCATATCCCCCACTATCATCACTCTTTCGTTTGGCTTACATACGTTGAACACGTTCTCTACTTCGTTCCAGAAGTTCTCACGCTCCTGGTCTCTTTCTCCATGCACCGGTGCATAGCACGCAATAAGAAAAATTCTTCGAAACTCCACTTTCATTCTAACCCATATGACCCGGGGAGATACCAATTCGTACTGTTTAACACATCTTTTCGCTCTTTCACTTACGATTACCCCAACTCCTTGTGCGCCATGCACTTCAGTCTCAACTCCTGACCATAGTGCTAGGCTGCCATCCTCCATCTCCACAGCATCATTTCCTTTGCGCTTTGCCTCCGACACACATAGAATATCAACGTGTATTTCGTACATTACATTCGCAATTTTAAATTCTTTACCATGCATAGCTCTAACATTCCACGTACCTACTCGCCATTCATTCCTTGCACAGTCGTCAACAACGGAGCCTGTCTGTTTCGACATTGACTGCCCCTTGTAGCCAGGTCGATCCGAGGCAATTGTATTGTTCTCTTGAGTAATACTATAACGAGCAGACCGGTTACTGGCCAAATCGTGTCCCGGATGATGCAGCCTTTCCTACTAGCGGTGTCGTCCTACTACGGGACAGTTATTTGTTTACTGTCTCGACATGTAAGGAAGGAAGAAGTAGAAATATAGACAGAGTCAAGAAAGATACAAATAATGTGTCGTATACTTACTGTATGGGTGTCTAAATGTACATATATACATATTATACATATTTCACTTACAAGCCCCTTTAATCACATCATGTTTCAACCAGATTGCTCCCTATGCGATTCCTGGCCCTGCGCACTCACCGGACGTACTGTTGTTTATTTGCGAACAAATGCTTCAATTATTTTTAATTTAGCTTTCTTTGTTATTTAATTTAATATCTATTTATCAAATCTGTTTTATTACTGTCGCGAACCGTGACAACTTACGTTTTCATCCTTTAAGTTTCTTATATTCATTTTCAGGGTAACAATAAATAACGGTAATGGCCCTGTTAGCTCTCCCGACATTAATTGTTTACTTTTAGGATTAATTAATTACAATTAAGATCAAACATAGTAACGAAGGTAAAAGTTAACTTAAATTTAGAATTTGCAGTCAAGAAATATACAAGGCAATATGCAACACATTTAAACTTCAAATCACATATAGTACCAAAATAAGAGTTGGATCAACCTTCGAATTTGAAAACAAAGAAAAAAAAATGTTCAAAAACTTACCACTTACTACGGATCTGCCCTGCACTTTATGGGTTTCAACAATCATCCGGCATGGGAATTTTAGAGGAACCATTTTTTGGTACAAGTTCGATACCATAGCAATTCCAAATATTATTTACTCGCCTTTTTTCTTTAAAGAGGCAAGTAGAAGACGGACACCTTCCGCCGCCATCTTGGATTTTGACGTCACAAGACCGCCCACGTGTGAGACAGTATTTTCCACCCCTATTTTTGACGGCTTCTTTTCGGAGGCCTTTTTCAACCCCTTTTCATCCCTAATTATTTTTTGTTTTTTACTCGCCCTCGTGTAGGACGTGTTTTTTCACCCCTATTTTATGGCCGCCCACGTGTGAGCTGGTATTTTCACTCCTATGGTTTCTTTTCGAGGGTCAGCTCTAGATGGAATTTTCAACCCTAATTAGAGTCTTTTTGACAGCAATTTTGCAAACTTGCTCACGTGAGGGGCATATGCAGGTCTTGGGTTTGGTCTTGGACTTGGGGTTGGTCTTGGACCTGGAGTTGGTCTTAGGGTTATTTTTGATGGAAAGCTTTAACCCTAATTAAGGTCTTTTTGGTTGTATTAAGAGCAGTACCCCTGGAGGTTAGGCAAACGGACACGCATACATTGTTTGAAATTGCATAATTACCCTAATAAGATATTATTATTAAAATTATCGAGCCTATTGTTTTAAAATGGTCATATGCTATTGCGTACGTTCGGATGATATTTTACTTATACGAGAAATTTATTTATACGTTGTATTTCTAATAAGGAGGTTCTTGTAAGACAAGTGTAGGGCTTCGCAACTTGTTCTCGGGCCTTCACCCCCTGGCTGGAGATGGTATGGAACCCTATCGCATTGGTGCAATTGTATGCAGGTTCTAACTTAATCTTACAGCTGTAGGCCTTCGCCCCGTCATACAAAATTGTATTCTAATAAGGAGGCCCTAGCCTTGTAAGACAGGACTTGTATCAGGGTCTGAGCCCTGGCCCCTTTGAGTTACAATTGATTTTAGTGCCATCTAGTGGCGTATAGATGAATGTACATTTTCTATAATAGAAGTTGATAATGCACACCTCTCTCTTGCTCTGTCTTGTTTCTCTCTCTCCCTCTCTCTCTTTCGGCTCTTTCTCACACACACACACAAACAAATCAATTACTTAATCAAACAATCTCAAACAAATCATGCTCGATCAAATCAACCAGATCAATCTCGATCAATCAACCGAAATTATGTCTTACAGTTTGCTGAAACCAGATTACAGTTCAAAACTGAGTACATTAAAGTCTAATTAAATATGACGTGAAATAATAAATAATTTCTACCCTAATGCAATGATGCTTTATGTATAGGCAGATTCTCTCTTTCTAAACAGGCACCAGCTATACATTCGGAAAATTATGTATGATTTATTTGCATGTTCAATTACATACACACAAAATTGTTTCATAGAAACGTGTTCGTTAACTGTTATAAAAACACCGTTAAAAAGACTGGAAAGTAATAATTACTTATATATAACACAGAGTTAAATTAAATTAACATGTTTTTAAGAATATCAAACTGATATAATGGAAATAAAAGGCAAAAGGTTTTAATGGTTTTATTATTATACGCGAATTAACAATAACTACAAGTTTAAAATCCACGAATACGTACCAAATATTTGTAGAGCTGATCCTGTGACGTCATCCTATAAGAGTAATAATACATTTTAAAAATCTTTATCGGCATTTTTGTTAGCAATATCAGGTAAAGAAATATATATATATATATATATATATATATGCTTTTTAAATTTTAACAAACTTGATGTTGTTTGAAAGAGCTTTTGTGAAACAATAGAAAATTTGTAAACAAACAAAGCAATCTGATTAATAACATAAATGCTAGAGGGCGCTGTTTAATATTTTTTTAATATTGTTTTCTCTTTAGAATTTTAAATGGAAGCATAAAAATTTAAGTAGGTCTTTAAAAATTAGACTAAACTAGTAACAAAACAGTGAAAACTGCAAGTCGATATCTTTTTCGTATCCTGAGATATCGTAAAAAACAGGTAAATGGCGGAAATTGTTCTTAAAACGTCTAGTAGGCTAGTTCGCGTTAACGGAAATTATTAAATTTAGCTTGGATGAAAAGATCTTACATTGGTCTGCAGTAATTTAAACTGTCATCATACTAATGTTATGGTTGCCGCTAGATTACCTAAATGTAATGCTGTCGCTACTAACAATGAGAACAAATTATAAAATAATAATGTGATAACAATTAAAACCTTAAATAAATAACTACGTAATTATGTGGCCCAGATGTTCGAAATGTCGTCCATCATTTTCAATGCAGAATCAATCAATCGCCGATGGATGGTGTAAATCGACTAATATGCACTACTGGTCTGAAACGAATCCCCACTGGATGCAGGAGGTCCAACATCAGGGTCGTTGGTCTGTAAATGTGTGGTGCGATTCTAGGTGGAGAAATAATTGGGCCTTTTTTTATGAGATTGTTAATGGAGAAAGATATTTAGATTTTTAAGCAACGAATTGCCACTTCTTTTAGTACACGTACCCTTGGCCATTCGTCGTGACATGTTCTTCCAACATGATGGGTGCCCGGCACATTATTCTAGAGATGTTCGAATTTCTCAGATCAATCATACCCTGAAAGGTGCATAGGACGTGGAAGTTTATTTATTTGGCCACCAAGGTCTCCAGACCTAACTTGTTTATATTTTTATTTGTGGCGGCGAATAAAAGATCTCGTTTATGCCGATAGACCCACAACAAGAGCTGACATGATTGAAAGAAGACGACAGACAATACGACGTATTTCAAAGGCAGAGATTGAAACTGCTGTTCTCTCCATCCGTCGGCGATTGATTTCATGCATTGAAAATGATGGACGACATTTCGAACATCTAGGCCACACTAATTACGTAGTTATTTATTTAAGGTTTAATTATATATTATTATTTATAATTTTTATTTTATAAAATTAATTTAGTAATTTATAACAAACATTTGTTTGAAAGGTTTTTAAACCAAAAAATTTGTTTTTAACCAGGGTTAAATTAATAATTCAGTAAGCGCTGTTTAATAATTAAATTCCGAATTTTAACTGTAAATTTAAGGTAGGAAAAATATGACTTCAGTCATAAACTAATTTAGTTCCTTTTTCCTACCTTAAATTTTATCTTAAAAAAGGTAAAGGAAATTTTAAAAATTATTGCAGCGCCTTAAAAATTTATTAATTAGTTGTAAATTTACAATTTTCTATTTTTAAACCTTTCAAACAACTAATTTTTAAATGGTCGCAGAACCTAAATTAAAGGCTTTTCGTAACAATTACCCTTTTATTGGATAAACTAAACTTTCAAATAAAAATTTCAAATTTGTCAAGGAATTGTTATAAATCAAGATAAATTTTAAAAAAATTTTGCCCGAAAACTTTATTTGGAATTACATTTCTGAAAAAATTAGGGTGAGGCCTTTGTATAAAAATTTTTTGAACGGCTATGATTTTCCAGATATGGCAAAATTCTTGTTGGCCAAATTTACTTTTTATCCTTTAGGTCAAAAATTTTAATAAAGGCATTTAATTGTTTAGTTTAATTTTAATTAAAATAACGTTGAAAATTTTAATAACGCAGTAAAAAAAATTACACAAAAAATTTCCCATGCAACGTTATTATAAAGTTAATTTAAATGCCAAGGAAAACCAGGAGAACAAGAGAAATTTAATTGTTGTTTTCTTATTAAAGTTAACCAAATTTAAAACCAACAAATAAATGGGTAAATTTAAATAAAATTATTTTAAAAACAAGTGTTTATATATTTAAGATATCGGTATTTAATTAAAAATGGGTTTAATTTTGTGTAAAGGTTTTTACATTCGAAAGTGCAATAAAGTAATTTGAAAATTACATTATCATTTATCCAGTTTCTAAAAACCCAAATATTTTGTTTTTAGAGTGAATGTTTTAATGACAAAGAAAATTTAAGGGGAAAAAAAAAGGGTACCAATAATAAAAATAATGAGAGGCCGGGCGAAAAAAATTTATAATATTTATAATATTTACTATTTTAGATTGCACCCATATCACATGGTCCTACACTATAGTTTGAATGCTCAAGATTACGATACCAGGTTGGATTTTTGCAACTGGCTCTCAAATATGATACACGACGACCCTGAAATACTTTCACGAATTATGTGGACAGATGAGGCTACTTTTCATAGTGATGGTAGTGTAAATCGACATAATATGCACTACTGGTCTGAAACGAATCCCCACTGGATGCAGGAGGTCCAACATCAGGGTCGTTGGTCTGTAAATGTGTGGTGCGGGATTCTAGGTGGAGAAATAATTGGGCCTTTCTTTATGAGATTGTTAATGGAGAAAGATATTTAGATTTTTTAAGCAACGAATTGCCACTTCTTTTAGAACACGTACCCTTGGCCATTCGTCGTGACATGTTCTTCCAACATGATGGGTGCCCGGCACATTATTCTAGAAATGTTCGGAATTTCTCAGATCAATCATACCCTGAAAGGTGCATAGGACGTGGAAGTTTATTTATTTGGCCACCAAGGTCTCCAGACCTAACTTGTTTATATTTTTATTTGTGGCGGCGAATAAAAGATCTCGTTTATGCCGATAGACCCACAACAAGAGCTGACATGATTGAAAGAAGACGACAGACAATACGACGTATTTCAAAGGCAGAGATTGAAACTGCTGTTCTCTCCATCCGTCGGCGATTGATTTCATGCATTGAAAATGATGGACGACATTTCGAACATCTAAGGCCACACTAATTACGTAGTTATTTATTTAAGGTTTTAATTGTTAGATTTATCACATTATTATTTTATAATTTGTTCTCATTGTTAGTAGCGACAGCATTACATTTAGGTAATTTAGCGGTAACCATAACATTCGTATGATAACGGTATAAATTACTGCAGACCAATGTAAGATCTTTTCATCCAGGGTAAATGTAATAATTTCAGTTAACGCGAACTAGCCTACTAGACGTTAGAAGAACAATTCCCGCCATTTACCTGTTTTTTACGATATCTCAGGATAGGTAAAAATATGACTTGCAGTTTTCACTGTTTTATTACTAATTTAGTCTACTTTTAAAGACCTACTTAAAGTTATGTCATTTAAAATTGTAAAGAGAAACACAATATTAAAAATATTAAACAGCGCTTAGCATTTATGTTATTAATCAGATTGCTTCAAATTTACAAATTTTCTATTGTTTAACAAAACTCTTTCAAACAACATCAAGTTTATTAAAATCGGTCAGCAGAACCTGAATTAAAGGCGTTCTTTCGTAACAAGGTTCCCACTCTCCTCCTCCCCTTATTTGAAGAGATAGACTAAAACTTGTCAAATAAAAAATATGCAGAATTTGTCGAGGAATCTGATTATAATATGCCCCTTAATTGAGTAAATTTTGAAAAATTTTGCTTTTGAAGGTTTTAACTGTCAGCGGTGGACCTACAGTCCTGAAAATAATTTTCAGACGTTTCTCGAGGCCACTTTTGTTATAAAAATTTTTTCCCGAACCTGTGGTATGATCCATTCCTTAGATATGGCCGACGGCCGTTCTTAATTGGTCACCCGGTACATTTAATGATAACAACTTTAGGTCAAACAATTTTAATAGAGGCATTTACAAAAATTAGTTTAAAAGTAGGTTAAGTTTCATAATTCCAAAAATAACGTTAGGAAATCTTATAATTCTAACGGGCAACAGTAAAATTATAAATTACACAATAAAAATTTCAAAACATAAAGAATAGCAAAGTATATTGTAAGGAGTCAAAAGATGAAAAATGCCAAGTGAAAAATTTCAGGCAGAAGCAAATGATGAAATTCCAATCACTGTTGTTTTTCTGTACTTAGAGATAATCCAAATTTAAAATCTTTACAAACAAATGGGCTAAATTATATAAATAAAAATTATGGGAATAAAAACAATGTGTTTAGTAGATACTGTGCTAAGATATACACGATACTGTATGTAATTTTAAATAATGAGAACGTAATTGTGAAAAATAGGATAGAAATAAAAGGAATTAGGGTTTACATTCGAACAGTAAGCACGATAAATGTAGATTTGGGTATATTACATTTCATATACAATACCACAAGAGTATGGTTTTAAACAAATATTTTTCTGTTTGTAACGAACGGTGGATGGTTGCTTTGCAATCTGACATTAAGAAATATGACTTAAGGAAACTTACTTACGTTAATGTCACTATAAAATGAAACGTTGTGATGGTGAAGGTAAATAATAAATATTCGGTTTATTTGAAAATAAACGCCTTCCTTTCTCAAAAACATCCGTTTACAAACGGCCAACGCGACGAGCTCAGAACAGTGTTATCATGATGACGTGAAATTCTCAAATTTAGTATTAGGTGTCGAATTTTTTTAGAACATAACGCGACAATAAATTACAAAGCTTTACTTTAACTGTAGATAAGGGAAGTAGTGTAACAGCTTATATGTCATTAGAGTCAAAACATAATTTTGAAACTTTAATTTCACCTAGATGCGAAGTTATAAAATATTTTACAGTTTGTACAAAAGAAAGATGTGTTAAAAAATAGCTCAATTCCAGTTAGATTTTTAATATTAATGGGAGATAAATTAGACTTGGAAATCTTAAACCAAATTATGCAGAATTCAAATATTATAAATTATACAATTCCGGGGTAAAAAAGATCTCACTTAGAGTATATAAACTTTTATATTTCATCAATTTCAATCAATACAAATAGTTGTAACAAGGAGTAACGAGACTCAATACAAAGGATCTCCGAAAACTATGCTGGCGTGAATAAGAGAAAAAAAAGAATACAACAAAGTTAAAGGAAATGCGAAATCTGTTAATAGGTACAATTACCGTATACTCAAAAGAAAAAGGTAAATAAATGAATTATTAAAAAACGGTATTGTTGAGGAAAGTCTAATAGGTTGGCGCCACTGTTGCGCATTTTCCAATACCTTTAATTCGTTTTCGGATGTGAAGCATGTATTAATTTTAAGCGACTCCACAGGCCTACCTCAAACATCTAACTTGTATATTCATCGCTTATACAATTGAGCTTAGTGTACTAGTTACTCAAACTGAGTATTCCCAGACCTAAACGGTGATCAACTGTCAATCACTTTGCAGTTTTCCTGAGACGATTTTAAACACTAAAATTCTACTTTCTTGCAAAAACTCTAACGTTTGCCACCTTTGAAGTAGTTTTATGTGTTTTAATTAAACAACATAGCTACAAAATTATATCACTATCGCTGAAGTGTAAAATGAAGTTTCATTAACACAATTGGTTTATGTTTTGTCTAACTATAACGTGTAGTCTCGCTTACGATTTTTTTTTTCATGTTAACTCAGATCGCTTTTTTTACCTTTACTGAAAGAAACCTTAAACAAAATTATATAGTCATACTCAGTGCCACAAACTCTTTGGCTGTTCTTACTGTGGCACTTTACAAAATGAAAAATGAGAAAATAAGTAACAATTTTTAATGCAAATAGTGATTGCGTACTTTATTCGAACAAAAATGTTTGTATTATGCAGTCACTTTATATTAACATTATGTTACATTATTTACATTTATATAATGCTACCACAATAATATAAATAGTACTCTTTGATACTACCCTTATATTAATACAACAAAAATCTACTAAAACCATTAACATCCTTTTAGTCTGTACCAAAACATACAACCAATGAATACGCCCAACGAAGTATAATTAGCAACTAGTATAAGTTTAATACATAAATTTACTGTATACACCTTACTCTATTCTATCTTAATTCGCATCAACAGGAAACCTTAAGAATGATTGTAAATTACAACCATGTTAATGCTCACTAATTGAACTTAAAAGTTTAATCTTTAGAAATCATAACCGTAAAGTTTGCATATACGAAAAAACCACCAATAAAACAAAATTAGACACACATTCGTACAATATACGGTATACGATTACAAACTATTGTATGGTGTTAACATTTATTTTTTTATTTGGTACATCCCCCTTAACCACATAAAGCTGCCTGTCTCCGGAACATCGGTTTTTATCGAGTATCGGATATCCCATTATCCTATAATTCCATGATCAACACACCTATTATCATTTAATAGTAGTTTGTATAGAATATTCTTGCCCCTTTTGTAATCATATTTGACGTGAAGGGATTTTTTTCGTGTTTTATCCAAGTGTTTGAAGTCTGTAGTGAAGTTCATTAACTTGCAAATATGTTTGTTTTATCATTTTTGTTGTTAATTCTTTACCCTTATATACACTTAATACTAAATTAATTCTTCTCGTATTGATTAATGAGGGTTGAATTCAATTAGTAAACTCTTTATTTTACCATTTTAATATTTATAACATATCTAAGCTTATAATTACAATGTTTATATTTTAGGTATTAAATCTTGTATTTTTTATTTATCTTTACATGAATTTATGTTAATATCTTTAAGAATTATTAAAATGTCACAATAAATGTATGATATATATATATATATATATATATATATATATATATATATATATATATATATATACACAAGGTGATCAAATTCAAGTATTTGCACTATTGCTAACTTTTTTGAATTGAAGCTACGAGGTCGGTTAAATTACATAAGTAGTAGTATTTCTTCCACTGATTAACGTGGTGGTAACAGAAAAACAATTGAACATCGCGTTTCCGAGTTATTTTATAAAATGTAGTATTCTTGAATGGGACGCCCTGTATATTTATACCCTAATCGATTGCCAACGCTTTTATTAACATAAAAGATTACTATGAATTTCAGCCTAAAACCTAAAATAAAGGAGATATCAGTCTATTTCACTTTTCGCCTATAGGATACCATAAAATTTAAATCAAAACGAAATATTATACAAAATATGCTATATTTAATATTTAATTTAGTACCAAAGTACAGTTCTATTCAAAAAATCTAGTATAACTCTTGGAAATGATTTTTGGCATTTACTTACTGTAAAGCGTGTTTCTTAGCTACTACGTTATATCTGCGAATAAAAAATAAATTTACAAAAATCTCAAAACTAATCCTTTAGTAACGTATATGTTGATATATTGTATCATTGCAATTACAAATTCTATAAAGTTTAAGAAAAATAAAATTATTTTTTTAACACAAACATCTTAAGTAATAATCAATAAAATTAAAGCACAACAAATAAGCAATTTTGACTTTAGAATTGTCATGCTAATGTAGCTATGGATAACAAAGCCTGTTCAATCTACTTAAAAATGAATGTACGCGATTTTATTGAATATAACTGTACAGTGCATCCCATTTTGGTTGAGACAGCCAAGCATCTCGGTTGTTAAAGAAAGAACCTGGCGGTTTTCGCGGTCCTGTGCCACTTTTTTGTGATACTCAAGATGTCCTGATCGGATTTTTCCTAAATTCTTTCGTTCATAAGTTACAGGGCGTTTTTGAAAATTCACACTTTTTGGACCCCCTCCATATCTACGAAGTTTCTTAGCGATAATGTCCAATTGAAAACTTATCCCATAGAGAATTTAATGTAGAATTCAGTGGCGCACTCAATTTTTTTTTTCGGGGTATGGTTATGGAGATACGACTTAAACTTATGATTTTTTCAATGGAACACCCTGTATTTTATCACCTCATTAAATTCCTTTTTTTTCCTTCAAAATGATACATAATATATGAACATAAATTCTTCAAAAATGCTCCAAAATCACTAAAACATTGATTTTTAATAGTAGGCTATGGATTTTTCATACAAAAAAAGTTCAAATTGAAGAAATACTACTTGTGAATTTTCCATGAAAGGAATAAGAACAATGCTAACACTAATTTACTAACAAAACACAAGACGTAGGTAACTAATAGCAACAAATAAATAGTAATAAAAAGTTCATAATGTAGAATAAGCAACTAATTAAATATTTACTCATACTATTTCATTTCGAAATTATTCGGTAACTTATTCATTGAATTGTTCAAATTGATCTCCATTTTCCCACATAACACATAATTGACACAATTTCTTAATACGTCTTAATGCATTTAAAATTATGAAAGGCCGATTTTGTAAATTCTGGAAAACTGCCTCTGTTGTTGCACGAAGTTCTTCAATATTATTGTGCCACACTGACAAATTAGGTGACCTAATGGGTCCATTTGTTCCAATCCAATGGTCCTGGAAAGTTTCTTCTAAAAACGGCACAATCAACCTCGAATTGTGGGCAGGGGCACCGTCTTGTTGGAAGTAAATGGCATTAAGATAGGCGAGGGGAACATTCTCCAGGAATTCTGGTATTACTTCTTCTAAAATTGCCAAGTACCTATTTGCGTTGAGAGCCCCTTCAAAAATGCGGTATTTTATTGATGTCCCCAATAAGAAACAGGCTATATTAAAACCAAATCGACCCTGTTGTTGTTGCTCAAAAATTAGGTGTTGGTATTCATCATACCAGTGCCTTGTATTTTGCCTGTTAAATAAACCGTCACTGCTTATATGGGCTTCGTCTGACCATATGACTTTACTCGAAAAATTATTGGCCCTTCGAGTTTGATTCAAAAACCAATCACAGAAATTCACACGCCTCGCTGCATCACCAGGGTATAAATGCTGGACAATATTCACTTTGTAGGGTTTCAATTTGTGTTTTTTTTTAAATCCTTGGTACCCGTGATAGGGGAAAGCCAGTGTCATTTTCTAACTTCGTACAAGAAGTCTGAGGAGAGACACGGACGCTGGCTAAGACACTTATTTCATCCACTTCATTATTTTCCTTGTTATACGTCTTGGGTCGGGGTTTAGAATACGCACCATAATTTAGTAGATTATTCTTTAGTCGAAATATCGTTGCTCGACTAGGTTGACGCCTGTCTGGATATCTAACGTTTTAAAAACAATATGTCATATAATGTCTTATTGTAAATTACTAGTTTACCTGTTTAAATATAATTCTAATGCTTCGTCAACATTTTCATGGCATTGATTGAAACATTGTATGATATCATACTTTTCGTTGTTCTGAAAAAATCTTTCAGCCATTATAAAATTTCACAAATTAACAAAATCGCCAAAAACAAACACAATAAAACGCATCAAAATTTATCATCAAGACAGCAGATGTGTTGATTTCTCCACAGTCACTTGATAAAACAATGCTCCAAAAGTTAACAACAGTGTTTGTAGCATCCATGACCTACTATAAAAATACACAAATAATAATCCCTGTAGTAAAACTTTGAAATCCATGGCACTCTATTAACATTCAATGTTTTAGTAATTTTGGAGCATTTTTGAAAACTTCATGTGTATATATTACATATCATTTCGAAGGAACAAAAATAAGTAATTTAATGAGATAATAAAATACAGGGTGTTGCATTGAAAAAATCATAAGTTTGAGTCTTATCTCCATAACGATACCCCGAAAAAAAAATTGAGTGCGCCCCTGGATTCTACGTAAAATTCTCTATGGGACAAGTTTTCAATTTGACATTATCGCTGAGAAACTTCTTAGATATGGAGGGAATCCAAAAAGTGTGTATTTTCAAAAACACCCTGTAATTTATAAACGAAAGAAGTTAGGCAAAATCCGTTCAGGCCATCTTGAGTTTCACAAAAAAGTGGCACAGGACCGCGGAAACCGCAAGGTTCTATCTTCAACAACAACCGAGATATCTGGCTGTCTCATCCAAAATGGGATGCACTGTACATCATTTAACTGTGTTTAGCTATTTTTATTTCTAAATCAACTAGGATGCTATGCGAAACAATAAAACTAATAAAACTAGCGATAACTAATATCATACGTAGCATAGATGGACGTACGGTTTTAAAGGCTACAAGAAGAGTATTTAAATGTGCCCAAAAATGTATTGAGCAAGGAAGAGATGTATTCGAACATTTAATTTAAGCTTTTCTAATAATTTTAACAAAAAATAAATCAATTGATTCGTTTTGTTTTGTTTTTATTTTAAATTTTATTCCCCCAAGATGATAAGTTAAATACGCTCATACCTTCAATAATAAAAAAGTTAGCAATAGTGCACACATGAATTTGATACCATGATATATATATATATATATATATATATATATATATATATATATATATATATATATATATACCGAGTGTCTAGAATCTACCCACATTATATGGCTATCTTTGTTATTATGGGAGATAGAGTCGGTTAAATTAGCAAAGTTGGGCAGAATTACATGATAATTCAAATACTGCTAAGAAAATTCAACTTTGTTGCCAACTTTCTAAGATATCTGAAAATAACTAAAAATCTTTTTTAATATTCAAAGTACGAAAAAGTTATAAGAGAGACTTTTGCTAGCTATTTTTACGTAAAATGGGAAAATGCGAATAAAAAATTGTTTTAGTAATTATTTTTCGAGCTACAACCCAAACATACATTTTTTTAAGTGGCAACTATAGGTGGTTTATTTTTTTCTGATTTCAAAAATGTATAGCTTTGTATGTTTAATATTATTAGTTAACTCACAATTTTCAAAAAAAAGTAATTATAACAAATTAAAGGGTGCCGTAAACATTTAAATAACAAAATAAGCTCATATTCTACTACTAAATTTGTGGAAACTACAAGAAATAATGTATTACATTTTTAAAATAAAAAAGTTCTAAATAAGAGTAACATCAAAAAATGTAAACAGATAACACAATCATAGAAGTGCTTCAAAGTGCCCTCTATTATTTTGAACACACACTTGACATCGTTTTAAAATTTCTTTTTGAACTTTTAATAAACTTTGGGTTTTAATTTGTTGTATAGCAACACGAATTTTATATTTTAAATCGTCTAGATTACCAGGTTTTATTCGGTACACTTTGTCTTTAATTGCACCCCACATGAAAAAGTCCAGGGGGTTAAGATAGCCGCGGACAAGCTGTTGCGCCTCGATTTCCTATCCAATTATTAAATCGTTCCTGTAAATAGTTACACACAAGTAATCCATTGTGTGTTGGTGCCCCGTCGTGTTGAAAATAATTCAAATTTTGAATTACGTTCAACGGAAGGTCGTTCAAAATTACTTCAACTTCGTTTCGTAAGAAAGTTAGATATCTTTCGGAATTTAAATCGTATTCATAAAAAAAACGGCCCAAGGATTTTTGTACCAATAATACCGCACCAAACTGAAAAAGCATATTGATCTCTCCTCTCAACAGTAATATGAGGATTTCCTTGGGCCCGTTGGATATGATTTTTTTCTATTGAAGATGCCGTTGTTTGTAAATTTTGCTTCATCGGTAAAAAGAATGGTTTTCCAGAATTGATTGTTTGCTCGACTTTCATCAATCAACCATGTAGCAAAACGTAATCTTTTCTGATAATCTTCAACATCCAATGTATTTCCTACATGAAAATGATATGGCTTAAAACTATTTTGTTTCAAAATAACGTGGGATTCATCTTTGGGGGTATTGCACTCGTTCGCAATTTCACGAAGAGATGTAGTAGGTTTAAATTCGACGAAAGCTAAAACACGTTCTTCTGTTTCTGTGTTAATTTTAAAATTTTGAGGTTTAGTAAAAGCCCCATATTTTTTTTAATTCGATTCAAGTTTGGCAAATAATCTCACATCGGGTTGTCTTCTTTACATATAGGGTGTATTTTAAAATCACCGATAAACGAAAACTGGAGATTCTATGATTCAAAATAAGACAAAAATTATCATAAACGCTTTTCCGAAAATGCTTCCTAAGCGAGATACAGGTTGATTAAAAAATAATTTTTTTAAGATTCCTCAAAAACTACAAAAGATATTACACTGAGATTTGGTACACCTAAATGTCTAATTAAGTACAATCAATCAGGTGAGTTTGAGTCAACTGGCTCCATCCAGTGGCGTAGAATATGTTAAGTTAATCACTTTAAGTAAAAAAAAACGCACGTCCCTGCTATTTTTGAAGAAATATTTTTTTGTTAAATTCAACAATTAATTCTGCAAATAAAATCATACTTAGTATTTTTTCGATTCGGCACCCGTTTTTGAAATATTAACATAAACGACTACATTATTCAGTAATAACCAAATTAAATAAATCAGAGATTGCTTTGCATTTGACAGTTACGTATCTTATGTTTGCTAAAATCGTTGCATTTACGCGTGTTTTGTAATTCATTGTTTATGTCTAATTACTGTGCAAAAATGAATTATTCCAAACGAGAACTGGTCGATATGCATTTATGTTATGATAATATTAATTGCAATGCTCGTGCAGCTGCTCGATTTTATGAACAAAGATTTCCAAATAGAAGACATCCACATCATACTACGTTTAGAACCGTTCATCATAACTTGTTAGAGTATGGAAGTTTAAAAGGAAAGAAAAATTCCGGACAAAATGTCCGTGTAACAGTTGAAATTGAGGAACAAATTTTAGATAGAGTTTATGAAAATTCATCAATAAGTACGCGTGAGTTAGGTTTAGAATTTGGTGTGTCGCATAGCAAGTCTTGGAAAGTTTTACGAGAACAAAATTTACATCCCTTTCACCTACAAAAAGTGCATGCATTATTGCCTGCTGACCATTCTCGTCGAATGAATTTTTGCGAATGGTTTTTAGATACAAATACTGAAGATGTAGAATTTGTTAGAAACTTATTGACCACTGATGAGTATATTTTTTCCCGAAATGGAATAATAAACTTGCATAATTCCCACAAATGGTTAGATGAAAATCAGCATCCAAGTTTTTGAGAGAAGATTTGCCAGAACTGTTTGACGACTTACCCTTGGAAGTTAGAATGAACATGTATATCATGCATGATGGTGCACCACCACATTCTACAGGTAACATCAGAGAATTTTTAAATGCATGGTTCCCTGGACGCTGGATTGGACGAGGAAGTGAAGTACCGTGGCCGGCACGATCGTCAGATTTAAACCCATTGTATTTTTTGTGTGGGGATATCTGAAAACTCGTGTCTATTCTGTTCAAATTGATAATCGAGAGAAACTTTGGAATCGCATACAGATGGCATGCGATGAGATTAGGGCTATGCCACAAATTTTTCAGCGTGTTAAGTTTCATTTGCTAAGAAGAATACAAGCTTGCATTCAAAAGGAAGGAAGACATTTTGAACAATATGTATAAACATAATTATTATTTTGTTTTTGATTCCTTCAATATCTCTTTAATAATGTACCTAATAGTTAACTGCGTTATTTTTTTGTAAAATAAAACAAATTTTGATTTTTATTGAATAATGTGGTCGTTTATGTTAATGCAAAATATTTCAAAAACGAGGTGCCGAATCGAAAAAATACTAAGTATGATTTTATTTGCAGAATTAAATGTTGAATCTATCAAAAAAATATTTCTTTAAAAAAACCAGGAGCGTGCGTTTTTTTTTCTTAAACTGATTAACTTAAAGTATTCTACGCCACTGGATGGAGTCAGGTGATTCAAACTCACCTCATTAATTGTATTTAATTAGACATTTAGGTGTACCAAATCTAAGTGTAATATCTTTTGTAGCTTTTGAGGAATCTTAAAAAAACCTTAAAAAATGTATTTTTAATCAACCTGTATCTCGGTTAGGAAGCATTTTCGGAAAAGCGTTTATGATAGAATCTCCAGTTTTCGTTTGTCGGTGATTTTAAAATACACCCTGTATAAGTTTGAAGATATAATTCTGTTAGACACGTAATAGCAAAAAAGCATATCATTTCTTTCTTCAGAAGAATAAGCCATTAATAAATCAATATTCTCTATTTAAGTACTAAACTGGTTGACAGTCAATCAATGAAGAGTTTTGTTTTTAATTGTCACAGCACACCATGGCAAACATTGCATTTGTTTAGTAAATACTATAATTACATTTTTTTGAAAATTGTGAGTTAACTAATAATACTAAGTATACAAAGCTTACATTTTTGAAATCAGAGAACAGTAAGCCATCGAATGAGTCCATAACCACCGATAGTTGCCATTTAAAAAATGTATGTTGGGGTTGTAGCTCGAAAAATAAATATTAAAAATTTTTTTTGCGCATTTTCCCATTTTGCGTAAAAATAGCTATCAAAAGTCTCTCTTATAACTCTTTCGTATTTTGAATATTAAAAAAGATATAGCTGATTGAAAATTTGGAGAATTTTTAGTTATTTTCAGATATCTTAGAAAGTTGGCAACAATGTTGAATTTTCTTATCGGTATTTGAATTACCATGTATGTCTGCCCAATTTAACCGACTCCTTATCTCTTATAATAACAATGATAGTCACAGAACGTGGGTAGATTCTAGACACCCTGTATATATAAGATAAGTTTATTGGGGAATACAGTCACTTACGTAGGTCAAAAAGTAAAAAACCCTTTGTTAATGTGTCAAGCTTTCGGAATGCTTTATTTCTTTATTTAATACAAGCTACAAATATAATTAAAGGTATGTAAATTAAATAATACTAAGAATATACGTGATTACGTCTTAACAGTATTAACAACGCTAAGTTTTATGAGATCAAAAAAATAAAAGGAAAGATAACATTAACAAAAATTAATACAAAAATGGACAATGTTAAGTAAAAGCTTACCACATTTTAGACATAAAAAATGTTTATTAATTATTAATTCAAATTGGATTAAAACTATGTTCATAAGATAAGATGTGACTTCAAAAGGAAAATTACTTCATATAGCTTAGCTAATCATGTTATCCAACAAAACCATGAAATGAATTTTAATGAAGTTATATTATATAAAGAAAATAATTTAACTAAACGTGTTTTTCATGAAATGCTGCATTAATGAAAACATACTCTTAATAAGAAATCAGATATTAATGAACTTAACAGTACTTATTTATAATTACATCTTATGTTATGAACAAAGTTTTAATCAAATTTCAATTACTTAGCATTGTCCATTTTTTTAGTAATCTTTGTTAATACTATTTTTCCTTTTATTTTTTTGATCTTAACACTTATCGTTGTTAATGTTTTTAATACGTAACCACCCATGTATTATGTCACATTTGATTTAGTTTTACTATTGGCACACTGTCAATTCCTTCTAGGTTCTTCATATTTCCTATTGTTAGTTTTGTTTTTAATCTTATTATTTAACTTGGGTATGTTCTTAGTATTATTTAATTTATAAATACCCATAAAGATATTTGTAGCTTGTCTTGATAAAGAAATAAAGGATTCCGAAAGCTTGACACATCAACAAAGGGTTTTTTTACTTTTTTGGCCTACGTAATTGACTGCATTCCCCAATAAACTTATATTATAATTATTATCAATCCAGAGTACACGTCTATATATATATATATATATATATATATATATATAATATATTCTTATACGAAGAATAAATTCAATATTTAAGCACAATTTTCAAAATTTCGACGTCGATTTTATATATTTTCAGCATATTTTAAAAAAAATTTTACAGTGTCTCAAATTACTAAAAATTTTTTTAAATTGAACAATATTTTTATTCTTTTTGGATTGTTACAATTCTAAACATTGTCATGCAGCATTGTATACCAAGTCCAAGCGTTTTGGAGTTATTGCATTCAAATTTAAAATTGAAAAAGATCATAAGAAAACGAAAATAAAATAATTTTCATAACGTTTTATTATATCGAAAACAAAGATTCTAAACTTAAAAATAATTTTATTTCAGCAAACGTTCGAAATGTCCTCCGTTAGTCAACTGACAATAGCCTAATCGATCTACAAATTCCTGCTGCACACTTCGAAACATTTCGGACGTTAATTGACTAACGGAGGACATTTCGAACATTTGCTGAAATAAAATTATTTTTAAGTTTACGAATCTTTGTTTTCGATATAATAAAACGTTATAAAAATTATTTTATTTTCGTTTTCTTCATGACCTTTTTTCAATTTTTAAGTTTTGAATGCGAATAACTCCAAAACGCTTGGACTTAGGTATAGCATATGCTGATGACACATGTTTAGAATTGTAAAGGCAATTCAAAATGCAATAAAAATTGGTTGCAATTTGAAAAAAATTTTTAGCAAATCTTTTGAGACACTGTATAAAATTTTTTTTCGCAAAATATGCACCGAAAATATAAAATCGAGTCAGCGATTTTTGAAAAAATTGTGCTTTACGAGATATTGAATTTATCTTCCTTTACGACCACGGTATATATATATATATATATATATATATATATATATATATATATATATATATATATATATATATATATATATATATATATGCAGGGTGGGCCACCACCAACGCGTCGGTCTCTAGCACCCAAACGACTGAATTTTTTCAAAATCTGTTTTGGCGAGAATATGTAAGCCTTCTAGGACTACAATCTAAAATTAGTTTGGTTTATACAGGGTGATCCACAAACTTGTTACTTATCAAAGTTGTATTATTCTAAATGGAATACCCTCCTTTTAATTTTTTTTGAAATAAAGTGAAAAATAAGGTAGACTTTCATTAGAGTTCTATACCTAAACCTTACAGTTTCCGAAATATTTAACATTTTTGAAAATGTAAGGTTGTCAAAATTCAAGTATTTTTCGATTCAGAAAAGATGAGACAATCTAATCTAGGTCATCGTAATAAGGATATTTGGAAGTACGTATTATGTTGTTTATTGTTTCAAATCATAATTTATAAAATACAAAGAATAACGCGTAAAGTTAACAAACTCCAAAGTTAAATATCTTTGTTAATGTAAATACAACGCCCAAGAAATTTTTATCGGAATGTAATAGTCTTTTGACAATAGTTCGAGCTGTATTAAGGTTCCCTATACCTAACTTCAATACTTTTGGAGAAATTAGTGTATTTGTTACATTTTTAGAAGTAATAGAGTCTGAAAACTTAAGAACTGAGCCATTCATACTTACAACAGGAAATGATCGATCTTTTTTGGCGGACATAAGGTAACACTGAGTTTTGTTAGCATTAAATTTAACTAGATTATTGCTTCCCCATTCGAGTATACGTTGAATGTCTTTGTTGATTGAATTTGCCATTTCAGCTTTAATTTCTTGATTTGACATAGAAGGTGGATTATCACTATGAGTAGACTGAGATGAACTACAGTGAAGAGTGCTATCGTCAGCAAAGCAATGGATGGGGTTAGTTGTTGAAGAAATAAGGTCGTTTATGTACAGCAGAAAAAGTGTAGGCGCTATAACGGATCCCTGTGGGACGCCCGCGTTAATGCTAACTTCTTTTGAAAAAAGCCATCAACTACGACACGTATTCGTCTTTTATCAAGGAAACTAGAAACCCAGTTGATGAGCGCATCATTTAACCCAACGAGGTGAGTTTGGCAAGTAAACACTTATGCCAAACTTGGTCAAATGCCTTTGAGATATCTAAAGCGACTACAACTGTTTCACCGGACTGCTCTACTGTATTGTTCCAAACTTGGGTCACATATGAAAGAAGATCGCCTGTTGAACGACTTTGCCTAAACCCATATTGGTGGTCACTAAGGAGTTTGTTAGTTTCAAGGAACGTGAGCAGTTGCTGATTGATGGCTTTTTCCATGATTTTAGACAAAATGGAAGTGATGGCAATTGGTCTGTAATTTGAGGGATCGGTCTTATCACCTTTTTGGGAATAGGTTGAACATTTGCTAACTTCCATGATGAAGGAATTCCCAGAAGATATAGAGATCGGATAGAGCTTAGATAGGACTGGTGCTAGTTCGGGGAACATTTCTTTAAGACAATAGCTGGGATACCGTCTGGGCCAGTCGCCTTATTGAGATCAAGCCTACTGATGATCGATTCCAAGAGCTTGTACCGAAATGTATGAATTAGTTTCATAACGTATGAAGAAGAGTTGACTAGGGCACTTCTTTTCCAGAATCATTGAGACACGAGTTTGACGCAAACAAATCCACAAAAACGTTGGCTTTGTCTACAGAATCAGCAACTACCGATCCGTCAATAGATGTCAGGGGAAATGAAGATGTTCGAAAGCTTTTACTAATGGCTTTTGCTAAAGACCAAAATTTACGACTGCCTAAAGGAGATGTAGCTAGTTCATTGCATTTTCGTTGTTCGAACAACTTTTTAGTTTTAGTGATGACACTTTTGCAGATATTTCTAGCACCAACGTATTCTACATGACTGTCAACCGATTTATTAGATTTCCATTTAATGTAACATTTATTTTTAAAGATATTGCATCAGAACAAGCCTTATTGAACCAGGGTTGGGAACGTGAATGACCTACACGGTACTGTTTTTCGGAATGTATAACTCCATTCCCATGAGGATGACTTCAGATACTGAAAGAGCGATGTACGAAGAAGAGGACGACTTAAAACAATATGCACGCCATGGAAAGGTTGCAAAGAAATCCCGTAAATCACTCCATCGAGCTGACTTAAAATACCACAAGGTTCTATCGGTTTTGCGAACAACAGTGGAATTAGGTACAGTAGAAATGATTTTTATTAGACAATGGTCGGAAAGATCTAAAGGCGAAAGAACGGAAGTTTTATAAACAAGAGGGTTTGATGTAAGAAAGAGATCTAGAAGATGTGGAGTATGGTTAGGGTTATCAGGATTCTTGTGGGTTCAGAAATCATTTGTGTGAGATCACATGAAATAGCAAATGTTTCTGCACTATGACCAGCGGATTTGTAGTAGATGAAAATTGAAGCCAATTAGAGTTATGAACATTGAAATCGCCTACAAATGAGATATCGCAAGATGGAAACTGAGACAGGAGATAGTCAACTTTCGTACTAAGGTAATCGAAGAAGTCTTGAAAGTTGCTGTCATTAGGAGACCTATAAATGCAACAGTAGAATTTCACAAAATTAGGACCAGAATGTTTAAACCAAATCACGTCAAAAATTTTATTTTCTAAGGAAGAAACCCTCTTGCAAGCAATTCTGTCCTTGATGTAGGCACATACGCCTCCTTTATATCGAAAGTTAGAGTGAAGATGGTATTGAGGAAATTGCAAGTCGGGTGACTCGGAGCTTTGAGGAGACTTGTGTTTCAGATAGAAACAATATATCAGGTTGTAATTGTTCAAGATGTTGGTGAATAGCATTAAGATTAGACCTGATACCGCGGATGTTGCAGTAGTGAATCAGAAAGTTGATACTTTCGATGACCGCGGTCGCTTGGGCCCTGCCCTCCCGGACATCCGAATGGGGCAGGATTTTACGTCCGGAATTTATAACCCTAGAAACCACAGCCATCTTATTTTTTAATTTGAGACTTTTAATCCGATAGGAAGACAGTGAGGGCGAGAAGGAAGAATAAGGATGAGAATAGATTAAGGATGATGGAAAAGGTAACCGGCAGCCCTTACCGAGCTCAGAAAATCGGAGACCCAATATTAAGGAGCCCATGGTAAGGGTGGTGGTACCTCCCCGGCTGGCATAGAATATACATGCCTACCACCTGATAAGGATGGGATTATGTTTTTTCAAAATTCTCCAAATACTTGTTTGACTAATTCGAATTTGTCAAGAAATTTCTCTTGAACTTACATTTGGCAAATCATCATAGTTTTAGGTCAGGATTCTCCATGGTTCTATGTACCATTTATATACACACATATATATATATATATATATATATATATATATATATATATATATATATATATACATACAGGGTGTGGCGCGAAGAGTTTTGATTAAAAGTAATGGCGGATACAGTTATGTTAAAAATCTGACATTACGAAGCTGTAGGTTTTGGATGACGCTGAGTTTAAATATAATATTGTCCTGCATGTGGCTCTTCCGGTTATACTGGAAGTAGACGTCAACTTTGTTATTTCAAATGGAACCTAACTTTTTTTTTAATTTTATTTTCGAATTCTACATGAAATTCTAGATAAAATTTGTGCACAATGTCCTATACCAAAAATGAAGTATTTTCAAGATATTTCGATTTTTTTTTTAATTTTGAAAAAATCCTAGTCCACATTGAATAACGATATCTCCATTAATAACGAAGCTAGTGACGTGAAATAGTAACAAATAAACAACAAGCGCTTGCCCGTTAACTCCATATATCCATCTCATTGATATTACATACAGGCTGTTTTAAACTTAGCCGCCAACATGCGCAATTTAAATAATTTAAATCATACTTTAAATAGAACACCCTGTATTTTGTTACATTTTCCGCTGTATTTTTTTAAGCCAATTCGTTTGGTATCAGTATTCCCTATACCTTAATCCAACCACTTTTGAGATATTTCATAATCTTTGTTAAAACATAACAACACTTAATTATTTCAACATTAGTTAAGGGTAGGCCATGGCTGTCAAAGATCTGATAGTTAGAACGTTAATTGTTTGTGTTGTTTTGACAATTTTTGTTTACCAGTTTGTATTTCATAGAAAATAATGGCAAATGTAGGATTTACTAATGATGATTTTTTAAATCTTATTATTATTTACGGCGAGTATAATAGAATTGTTGAACGGACTTGCCGTGTTTTGGCAGAAAGATATCCAAATCGACCAAATGCAACTGGTGGTATTGTAAGAAGATTGCTTAAAAACTGCCGTCAGTTTGGTCAATTTAATCAACATAATTCCCATTTTTGATCTAATGAAAATCCACATGTTAGTAGAGAACGTTATTTCCAAGATAGTTGGAGTTTTAATGTTTTTTGTGCAATAAAAGACGTTAAAATTTTAGCATTAAAATTTTATGATGAAAATTTAAATAGTACAGCATATTGCCACATTTTAGAAGAAGCCATACGACCGGCGTTACATACTTTAAGAAATGAAGAGGCGGCTTCAGCTTGGTATCAGCAAGATGGAGCACCTCCTTATAACTTTGGGCCTGTTGCTCAGCATCTTTACGATATGTTTGATGATAGATGGATTTCCAATCAGGGTCCGCTTCGTTGGCCAGCTCGGTCTCCTGATTTGGCTCCTCTAGATTTTGGTATTTGGGGTTACATCAGGTATTTTACAAACCTGTTACGACAAAGGAAGATATGATCCAGAGAGTCTTACTTGCTTTTACTTCTCTAACACCCGACCATATTTCCAGAATTACAAGACATAACTTAATGAAAAGGATTCATAAATGTTTAGAAGTAGATGGTGCTAATTTTGAACACTTATTATAAAACTTTATTTGTTTAATATTGCATTTAGTTATTTTTGTTTGTAAGTTATCTTATTAAATTAATACAAAATACCTAGTCAACGTTTTTAATTATATCCACAATTAATAATCCTTTCAGGCTATTGTTTACTTTTCAGAATTAATAACTTATGAAAAAATAACAAAATATCACCTTAAATAATAGAAATCATGGCCTACCCTTTACTAATGTTGAAATAATTAAGTGTTGTTATGCTTTAAGATAATGAAATATCTCAAAAGTGGTTGGATTTAGGTATAAGGAATACTGATACCAAACGAATTGACTTAAAAAAATACAGCGGAAAATGTAATAAGACAAAGGTTGTTCTATTTGAAGTAAGCAACTTATAAATGATTTAAATTGTGCATGTTGGCGGCTAAGTTTAAAACACCCTGTATGAAATATCAATGAGATGGATATATGGAGTTAACGGGAAAGCGCTTGTTGTTTATTGGTTACAGTTTAATGTCACTAGCTTCGTTATTAATGGAGATATCGTTATTCAATGCGGACTAGGATTTTTTCAAAATTTTTAAAGAAATCGAAATATCTCGAAAATACTTCATTTTTTGGTATGGGACATTGTGCACAAATTTTATCTAAAATTTCATGTAGAATTCGAAAATAAAATAAAAAATATTAGGTTTCATTTAAAATAACAAAGTTGACGTCTACTTCCGGTATAACCGGAAGTGCCACATTTAGGACAATATTATATTTGAACTCAGCGTCATCCAAAACCTACAGCTTCGTAATTTCAAATTTTTAACATAACTGTATCCGCCATTACTTTTAATCAAAGCTTTTCGCGCCACACCCTGTATATATTAACTTTAACTATTAGATGCGTTTGAATACCTTAAAAGTTAGGTATTTGAAATTTGGCACACGGCCACAATACACAGTGAGCTATCTTTCTAAAATATATTCGTCGCAGTGACACGTCCGGTTGTACCGGACGTAGTCATCAACTTCCTGGTTTTAAATGGACCCATATGTTTTTCTCAATGCTGTTGGATTCTCTGCCAGTTTATGTTTACCTGGTTGCTATAGTTACGAAAAAATGTCGACCCGCAAGGGTTTATTGGGAAAATCATAAATTTGAATGAATTACGACAAGAAAATGAAAAGACCATCCGATAGTTGTCAATGAATTTCCCTTTCAAATGCATGGTCTCAAGTTGATGTTACTCTATTGAACACGCCGCAATAAATTTGTAAACTTGACTAAACGTAAATAGCGATAAGTCATTTTTTTTAATAGAACCCTCCAATTTTCTCTATAGTAGTCGATAGAGACTTGAATTTGTAACATTTTTTCGCTAATTATGCATATGCCTATCATCAACCGTTTTTGCGCAAAAAATATTTTATGAAAATTATGGGTTTATTCAATTTATTACCAGTAGCTGGGCGTTGCTATGGGAATTGACACAAATTCAATTGTTTCTTATATTTAGCTTTATTAGTGACGTTCACCGTTTTGAGGTCACTCTTTTAATGTGTGTTCAAAGTAATGTCTAAATTTAAAGCTAATCTCCTTTCAAATGTGGTAGTCAAACATGGAAGTTGTACGCGATAATTATATGGCTTGTCCGTATTAATTTTTTTTCCAGTAAGACTATTACTATTAACAAAATGAGCAGCCAATATCAAGTAGCCTTTGAAAATAAAAGAGCTGTCATCGTTGAGTGTTTAACTGCCAAAGCACGTCAAAACCTAACTCGGTGGCATTATTTGTTTTATAAAACATATTAATCATGAATCGTTATTCAAATGAAGTGATGTTCGATTTGTTTGTAATATTCACGGAAATCAGGAGAAAATTATTCATGTCGCGCATTTAACTTCAAATATCCAGATCTTCCCCCTAAAAGTGAAAAACAATTCCGCAAATTAAGAAAGAAGTTTGGTAATATTGCGCCCCCAAGAACAGTAACTGGAAATGAAGTCAATGAAATAAATGTGTTGGGATATTTTGGCGCTTTCTCACGTTCAATCAGCTGCAAATGATTTAGGATGTTATTCGTCTATTCAAAACATACTAGTTTTACACAAACAACATCCGTATTCTTTTATAAGACCACAAAAGCTAAGGTCAACGAATTTTTCCACGACGAGCTTCATTTTGCAAGAAACTGTTGATAAAAATTCAAGAAGATGGAGATCTACTAAAACATATTATTTAGACAGATGAAACTAAATTCTCATAGCGGTGGTGTTTTCAATAGGAAGAATAAACATTACTGGGCAGCACGAAATCCTCAGCTAATATGGGAAGTAGAGAACCAGGTTCAGTTTTCAATAAATATTTTCTGTTTGATGTTGGCTGATGAATTACGGTGGTACATGTACGACGAAAATTTGACAGGGGAAAGATATCTTGCGATTTTAAACAATATCGTGCAAAATTTTCTTGATACACTATCACTTAGACAAATTAATTATTTATGGTATCGGATGGACGACGCACCAGCGCATAATACAGGAATGGTAGATCATAAACTCCGGGAATTATTTGAGGGTCGTTGGTGGGGTAATCAAGGTCCTTGGTTATGGCCACCGAGATCTCCAGACCTTGCACCCATAGATTTTTATTTATGGGGACGAGTTAAAGAAATGGTTTATGTGGATGAACCTGATTCTAAACAGGATTTGACTGTACGAATTACTCGTCCAATGAATGGTTTTCAATTAGATGGGTGGTGCAGTCCAAAGACGCTTGTTATCGTGTTTAGAAAAAAAACATGGAGAACACATTGAACATGTATTACAACATGTTGTGAGTTTTCACTGGTTTTTTTTTCGTTTTTTCGCTTTATAATAATATGTATGTTGTTAATTTTTAAATGAATATTAAAAGAGTGACTTCAAAAGTTGTGCCATTTCTTGCAAAATTATGAAAATTCACCGATTCACAGTCAATAGAATGAACGTCACTAATAAAGCTAAATAGAAACAATAGAATTTATGTCAGTCCCAAAAGCCCAGCTACTGGTAATACTTAATGGTAATTTCATACCATTGATGCAATATATGTACTTCAGTAAATTAATAACTACCTACTAACGTAAATAAGAATATTTTCCTGTAGTATTTCAATATTAGCAAAGATTGATTGTCGAAGTAAACATAAGAAATATATTACTGAAGCCATTGTGCAGTGGAATCTTAGAAACTATTCTCGTAAAAATCGCGATAAGTTTTTACCGTTGCCTCCCCGTGTGCTAGTCATACAAAAACCCCTTTGCACCTTTTTTTAGCATTATCACTGTTGCATCCATTCAAATGTCAACTGTAACGTAGATTACATCTCCTAAAAGAATAAAGTGATAATATTTCACAGCTAGTCGCACGTTCGTCAAGGTGGTCGTTTAATGTAATCAAATAAATTATTGTAGGGTTCTGATTTAATCAATGAAAGGGATTGTTACATTATAATGTTGTTTCAACCATTTCTACTCATTACTACTTTCAAAGATTATTAAATTAACCCTTATATTAAGCAGCGAATACATAACAATTAATACCTACTGTTATAAAATTGTTTTAACTTCTAATTGACTTTAGATCGTGCTTCACGGACAATCACAGTTTGCAAAAACAAAAAGAAAGGCAAGCACATTAGTGAAATATCTGGTGTGAAAGACATGACCGTCCAGCCTTCAACTTGAAATTAAAAGAAATGAAATAATATTTAATAGTAACAGTTTTTTTAGGATTTTGTGCATTTTTTTTGTAATACGTTCATAACGAAAATAGGCAACATTAAAATAACAAAAACAATATTCCATGTCAGATGATTGTTTAAAAATTCATGTAAGATACGCATTAATAGACATATAGATACTGCAAAATTCCATAAAATACGGATAATCGATTTTAAGCATTTTCAATCCTATTTAATTAATTGTTAGACTTGGTTTACGTTATATTAAGAAACTTTGTAAAGAAAAGTTATATAAAATTAAATTTTCTCTATAAAATATTTTTACACATTTTCCTATAAAGTTAATCGTGATTCAGATATTGAAAAAATTTGAAGTAACACTTCAACTCTACCTTAAACATTCTGCTGCTGCTAAAAATGTATATAATTAATCGATACCTTTGCAGAAACTATTTGATAAACACCAAAACACTGACCCTAATGAACTTTCCCTCTCCGCCACAGAATTTGTCCCAGAATCTAATCAGCTCCAGGAGAAATGAAAACAAGCTTAGATATGAAATCTCAGATACGTACGTTTGATTGTTCTGGAGTTATCGTGGATACTAAAACACAGCCACACACACGCATGCGCGCACGAATGCACATAGGCACGCACGCACGCACCCAAACACATTCGCACGCACACGCACACGCACACGTACACGCACACGCACACTCACACGCACACGCACATGCACACGCACACGCACACGCACACGTACATGCACACGCACACTCCCACGCACACGCACATGCACACGTATACGCACACGCACAAGCACACGCACACGCATACGCATACACACACAATCACGCAGACACACACCCAAGCTCACACCCACACGAACACCCACACACCCACACCCACACCCACACCAACACCCACACTAACACCCACACCAACACCCACACCAACACCCACACCAACACCCACCACCCACACAGACAGATAACATGGCCAAACTATGCAAAACTTAAGTCAAACGTCGTGAAATGAGCTAATAAATTTATTTCGCGATACGTACGTATGTAGCTGTAGGTTGTAAGGTAAACGTGTAATTGTACAGGGTGTCCATTTATATTTTGCACCATACCTACAGCCTAACCTGTAATAGTTAGAAAAAAACTTTAAATACGAAACTTGTTTCATTTTTTTAAATGGGACACCCCGTATATTTCAATTTATTTGAAAAGAATTTGGTTTCCTGATTTTAAAAATATAAGGGTTGTCTATATTATATTTTGTCGTTTTTCATATATTTTGAAATTACAAAACCTACAATAAAAAGTATATAGCCATGGATTTTATTAATGTTCATTTATTTGCAAATCTTTGTAGCAATCGATATCATTGAAAGTGTTTTTACGAACTTAAAATAAATCTAGATGGCCACGGATATAACTAATGTTCATTTATTTGAATTTGTCTTCCATTTTCCTGTCAAATTTGGTAATTTATTAATTTTCTTATTACGATGGCATATTCATTAGACGAAAAGGCTAATATTTTGCGACTGTATTATTCTAATTTTAATAATGTATTATTGGTTCAGCGACGATTTCATCATATTTATCCAGGAAGAAGAGTTCCATCAAAAAACACAATACGAAATATCATTCAGAAGTTTGAAACAACAAGAACTTTACAAAGGAGAAAAAGGCATTCCATAAGAAACGAAAATGAAGAAATGGATATTTTAATATACTTTGAAGGTAAACACGCGAAGTGGCAAAATTTTAATTCATAGTAACTTAAATATTTTAATTTTATCTTAGAAAATCCAGAACGCTCAATTCGCGAAGCAGCTAACTTTTTTAATAAAGCAAAACATACTATTCAAAAAGTTCTAAACAAACATGGATACCGCCCTATAGATTTTTACCTGTCCAAAATTTAACAGAGGAGCAGAAAAGGCAGAGACTGGAATTTTGCCAGGAAATATTAAGGAACGTGCAGGAAGATCCTGATTTTGTAAAAAAAATATTATTCACAGATGAAGCAACGTTTACAACCGCAGGCATGTTTAATAGAAGAAATAAACACTATTATGCAACAGAAAACCCTAGAAAATTTCAAATTGTTAAAATCCAAGGAAGAACTTCTCTTTATGTTTGGTGTGGCATAATAAGAGACAGAATTATAGGTCCTATTATTTTTGAAGGAAATTTAAATGGAAGGAGATATTTAAATTTTCTTCAAAACGAAATCGAAAACCTTCTGGAAGATCTGCTGTTACAAATATATAATGAACTTATATGGCATCAAGACGGTGCTCCAGTCCACAATATAAATGAGGTGACTAATTACCTAAACCAGAATAAATGAACACTAGTTATATCCGTGGCCATCTAAATTTATTGCAAGTTCTTAAAAACACTTTCAATGATATCCATTGCTACATAGATTTGCAAATAAATGAACATTAATAAAATCCATGGCTATCTACTTTTAATTGTAGGTTTTGTAATTTCAATTCAATCGTAAACTTTAAACGTAAATATAGGAAAAACGACAAAATATAACATAGACAACCCTTATATTTTTAAAATCAGGAAAACAAATTCTTTTCAAATAAATTGAAATATACGGGGTGTCCCATTAAAAAAAATGAAAGTTACGTCATTTTGATAGATTTTTAATTCCAATTTTTTTATTCTGTTATAAGTAAAAGGTAATAGACAAAAACCCTACAAGTTTCGTATTTAAAGTTTTTTTCTAACTATTACAGGTTAGGCTGTAGGTATGGTGCAAAATATAAATGGACACCCTGTACAAAGTGTACAACTTATTAAGGAAATATTGGTGTAATAATTTGTAAGATAACTTAAAATGAATAAAAATTATTTATTATTTCGACAACAATTGCAATTATCGTCGTCAGTAAATCATAACTGTAAAGAAATTTCTTGGGCATTGTCATGAATGTATAAAATATGGAAATGCAAAGATGAGCCTGCTGTAACAGTTAGCTAAACGTATGTCTAAACCAATTGCGAAAACTAACTTTATTTTAGTAAAGATTAGTTAGAACTTCAATAAATTAAATATTATTAAACCACCTTGAAAATGACAAATTAGATCAGCCTCTAACGAACGAAGGCTACCAATGAAAAATTCTACAATCCAAAGAGAATTTGAAATTATACCACAAAAAGTTAGTGCATTTATGTTATACATTACAGTTTAAACAAATTTGAGCACCAAAAAAAATTTAGTAAATTGGAATAAATATGTTTTACCAAATGTTATCGCAGAAGCGAGTTAACCGCGTTTCATATCGAACAATTTTCTTTTAATTTTATCCTCTCTTCCCTAAATAAGAAAACCTGTTAAATATTTTTGCATATCAGCGTTCTCACGATTTGGTACGCCCACAATAAAGGAACTCATGGGTACTGCTCCGAGCTTGAATGCAGCGGCGATGCAAGCTTACTGAACTGGAATTATTCTCAGATAATTTGTCTCCTCAGGGCCACTGTTTGACCACCTGATCTGCCCTAGCCATCTTTGTGCAACTCCAGTCCTACTATCCTTTGTTACATGACTTTACCATCACGTTTTAAACATCACCTACACATACACCAACCGAAAGCATACCACAAGGTATGTGCCCAGCTTCATTCCTTTCTACCGTCTTAATATGGGGCAATGCCAGTTCTGAAAGCAATGCCGGGGTATCACAACGAGGATGGTCAAAATTGCCCTTGTCCTGATTGTACGGATACCAGTTATAAGCACATACACTCATTTATACGAATATTAGGTAACCCACAGGTGAAGGAATTATTAAAAACTAAAATGATCTTTTCTATAAAAAAAATCCAGATATGAAACACTGTCCCAGAAGTAAGTATTTTAATATTTACGTAGTGAAATTGGTTTGTGTCACTTTTATTTTCTATGTCCTGAATACATTAAAATCCCGTTTTATTTAAACCGCCATTCCAGACGTGAATTTATAGAATATTTGTTACAGTAATTTTCTCCTTTAAATATCTGAAGGTTTAAATTACCTACCAGTCTTGTCAGAACTTATTTCACCGAAATAGTTTCTCCCATTTTGCCTTTTGGTAAAGGTCCGTTATATAACGCTTTCCATGTGTTCCAGAGCCTGTAAAAAAAAATTCTTTGAATTCTGTAGAAATTTCAACGAAGCCACCCAGCGCATTTTTCCAGTTACCCAGTATAATTTTATTTGATTATTTATAACCAAAGACCCTAAGCATTCACAGTTTTAACGTAAATCCAAATTTTTAGTAAAACTATAATTTAACAAGAACAAAGAAATCGCTATGTATAACCCAAAAAACGACCTAAATGTGTACTATAAGTTAAATTAAATTCGTCTTACTAAGGAGACCCAATAAATGCCAAACCGTTAATTTTATGTTTCCGCAGGTTTGATCTGACATTCCGTTCTTCCGGGTATTATCCCACGTTTTTCTTCCTCGTTCTTCTCGACCACGTTTCGACCAAATCTCACTGCTCATTCTCAAGTCTTCTTTTCGAACAAAACAAAGCAAACAAATAAAAGTTTTGTTCGAGTAACACGAGCACCGAAAAGAAGACTTGAGAATAGCCAGTGAGATTTGGTCGAAACGTCGTCGAGGACAAGAAGGAAGGAAAAGTGAGTAATATATATATATATATATATATATATATATATATATATATATATATATATATATATATATAATATAAAGTTATTTGACGAATATTTAATAAAAAATTTTTTCTCTTTCTCTTTCTTCACTATGGTACGTTTGTCAATAATAACGAACTACAAACTTCAACATTTTCCATATATTTCGAATACGGTTGTATTCATCGTCAGTGGAATTTAACAATAAAAAGAACTAAAATTAATATTAAAATTGACAATTATGACAAATAATGTACAAGGTTACTATTTTAAATTTTCCAACATATTATTATAATTGATGGGTAAGCTTTTTAAATCTTTTTACTGTTACAAGAAATTTTGTTATTAATTTTTATATGTAACATTTCTAAAATTAAACGTTTTTAAATTTGATTCTATATCTAAAATTTTGTGTTATCATATTGAAAGATGTGTCCTAAATCGTTTGAATGTTTAACCAAAGCAGTACTTTTAGGTTTAACACGAACATCAGATTTATGTTGTGTTAATCTATTTTTAAAGGTTGTAAAGATGTTCCTATGTAAACTTTATCACAAGAATCACAAGGAATTTGGTAAATAGTGTTAGTTATGTTATTTTTCGAAATTTTTGATTTTAATTCAGACATTAAATTTATATATCTGTTATTAATTGAAAATACCGGATTTAATTTAATTTTTAAGTGATTTATATATTAAGCATTTTTATTGTTATAAGGAAGGGGTATAAAAGTAATTTTGTCATTTTCCTTAGGTTCCTTATTCGTAGAAAAATTATTATAAAAAAAATGAATTTGTTGTTTAATTATTTTCAAAATTAATGATTTTGGATAATTATTTTCAATAAATGCTTTAATAATGTTTTGATATGTTTAGAACGGTAATTTGGTTCTGCGATTTTCAAACATCTTCCAATAGTATTGATAATGGTATTAATTTTGTAGCCTAAAGGATGGTTAGAATAAAAATTTAAATACCTCCAGCTATGTGTATTTTTTTGGAACCAATCGATTAAAATTTGGTTAGTTTTTCGAATGACCAACGTGTCTAAAAATGGAATTTGGTTATCTTTTTGAATTTCAACAGTAAATTGTAATTTAGAATTAAAATTATTAAATATATCTAAAACTTCCTGAATCTTGTTTTTTGGAATACTCATTAAAATATCATCCACATATCTAAAATAAAATAAAGGTGTGAAACTTAATTTGTCCAAACATATATCTTCCAAATATTCCATTACTAAGTTAGCTACGGTAGCAGAAATAGGCGATCCCATCGCACAACCATATGTTTGTTGATAAAATGATTCCAAATATTTAAAATACGTAGCCTGTAAACATAATTCTACTCCTTATATATATATATATATATATATATATATATATATATATATATATATATATATATATCGTACACGCATGCTCGCACTTACGTACGTAAGCACGCGCGCTCGTACACACATATACAGAAGCATAATCACGCTCGCGGTCACGCTCACACACACACGCACACACACACACACACACCACACACACACACACACACACACACACACACATACACACACGCACACACACACCACACAATAGTTTTATAAATAGTTCGGAATGAAGTAAATAGGCCAATCATGGCAATTATCAATAAAATAAAAGAAATATAACAATTCAGGTTAAATTACATTAATATAAAGCAAACCGTAAATAATAATGTGGCCAGCTAATGTATAAATACATTCGTACAAGCACAATTCAGTTTGTAAACAAACAATCCTAAATAAGCCGACTGAATCACGTACACCTTCAAATCATAAAAGCAAACCCTTTCAAAAGCAAGGGAGAAATAAAAAGTGAACTGGTGTTGACCGTTAACCTACTCGGTAAGCGGAATTGAAAGTTTGAGTAACCGCTAGTCTCTGAAACAAAATAAAAAGTTAATTTACCAGCAACAAAGTCGTAGATAACCAGCTCGTAATTATTCGTGAATCAGGCTTAAAGTTCAAGAGTGCTCCTGTCATCTGGTCACGAATTCGATAATCCTTTAGCATTATTAATAATCACAAAATAAATAAAGTGAGGTTTTCATGCTAAGTTTCGCCACGTGTTGAGTTCTCTGCAAGGTCGGAACACAATCCTAAGTCTTATAAGGTATAAGAGAGTAACAAGATAGTAACGCTGGTTATTTAAACCAATTTCAACGTAATAATCGTGATTGCGAGATAGTGTATTGGCAATTAAGTAACAAATTCTACCCTATGTTTCGAGAAGCAGTTCTGTGCGATTTAGTTATTTTGTAACTTTTTACAGGACAGTGACCGACTTTTCTAAAGTTCACTCCTTAATGAATTGCTTGCTTAGATTTTACATTTACAGAGTACCTACTTACGCTTGAATACAGTAATCTTTTAATTTGGTCACTGACACGAACACCTAACGGGTTAATGTACGCGGATTTACGCCAAAATTATGGTGATTATTTATTATAGAGGACAATTTTGCACTTTTTATTTTACTAAAACGCAAATAGTAATATATTTATGGTCATAATAGCTTATAATTATTACATATCACAAAAGAACGTATAGTGAAAACTTCCCCATTCGCGTCCGATCTAGTCTGCACTCTAACTTCAGCTTTTTTTAATCAAAGACCGTTTTCAAAAGTTATTAAATTATAAGAAAAAAAATAAAAAGATTACAACGGAACATTTCGCCCTTTTTACATTTCCCATTAATGGAGGCTTTAAATTTTAAGGTATTCACTCGTCCGTAGAAGAACATGTAACTAAAAACATTAAATCTTACGACATATTGACATCCCCAATATCTTTTGAGTTTGAGAAAGAACCTGGCGGACTGCTTTCTAATTTATTTCCACTCTCAAGTTATAGTTGACTAGATTATTTCTTGATGGCCATATTTAATTTAAACACAGAAATAGGGCTTGGCAACACAGAGACACATTTTAAATAAAACATAATCTTTATAACTGTGAAGAAACACACTTTTACTGGTGTGTTCGTGGTGTTTAACGTTAAAACATAACTTCAAAATCTGACAAACATATGTAGACCGTCTTAGAGTTTATTTAGAAATATGCACATATTTACATTAATTGCACTTTTTATATAAAGCAAAACGTAGGTAATTTTTCAAATTAATAATAAATCAGAACATAAAATGAGAGATTCAGGGTTAGGACATCATAAACTGTAAAGCCTCTGTATACAACGCATTGGAAGGGGGATAGTTGGTGGGCTCTTGATGTAAGATGGGCATTCGGTCTTTTTGATCTGGCTTGCATGGGGGTAAAGTACTGCTAATCTCACAGAAAACGTCTGAATAAGCTTTAAACAAAGCTGAAATCGGGATTGTCTAATAAGAACGGTTTTATAAATACCTGCAGACACGCGATGGTTTGTCTTATTTTCCTTTTAGATTAAAGAGATAATCGCCTTTTAATTGATTATTTGGATGTTAAAATTAGATATACGTTCAAGGTCAAGAAATATTAGTTGGAATATTTGCAAAACTATATATATATATATATATATATATATATATATATATATATATATATAGGATGATTCTAAATAGAGCAGCACAAACTGTATCAGTGCATCTAGATGAAAAAATAAGGCTAAATCCTTAGACCAAAATTGCACCCCTGAGGAGATGAAGGTCTTGATTGTTGTAGAGCCAACCCATATTTCCTTCAATTTATCTAGAACGATGTGGTGTAAATCATTCAATTTGGCACAGACATTTGTCCAGTGCTAACACACTTATTATTATTATTATTAAATGTATCCAGCAGAGGCGCTGCTGTCGGCTACTTGCAACACACTATTCTAAAAAAAGTTTCACCCTGTATGAAAATACATATCTTATTCACATTTTCAGAAATAATAACTAAAAACAAAATTTTTTTTCTCTCTTGCATTTGCTCTATAAAAGCGATAGTTTTTTAGATAATTTACAAAAACAAACTGCGGAAATTTTACAGCACCAATAGGTGCAGTAATATAAAACATCAACACAATGGCAAAAGGAAAACGGTTTCTCGCAAAGTAATTTTAATAAATCTATTTTGAAGGAATAGTGTTATATAGTAAATAAAGTTATTTTAAGTGTCTAATTTCAGTAATAATATCTTAATTATCTATGCCTCACCCTGTTTATACACTGACCGGAAAAGAGTTTGCAACAAATGGAAACATTTTATTATTAAGATTTAAAAAAATGTTACTTGGGATCGATTCAGCATACCCAATAACAAAAAAATTACTTTAACAAGTGTTACTGTACGGTACTGTACTGTAGTGTCAGTGTACTGAGGCTATTAGCACCATCCACTAAACTTACAATACAAGCGTGGTATGCAATTTGATAAAATACAAGTAAACATACATCTCATCATTTTCTAGTCTACTTCATTTTTTAAAAATACCCGTTTCTTTCAGGAAGCTTAACATGTTGCTTATGGCATCCGATTCCACCAGATTTCCTCGTAAATTTTCTTGCAGTTGATGTTGTTTTCTCTCTAGGTAGTACATAGGGCAATCGAGCACTACGTGCGATACAGTCAGCACAATATCACACACCGCACATATCGGACCAGCTTCTCCCTTTAGGAGGTGCTGGTGGGTTAATGCTGTGTGGCCTAGACGCAACCGATGTAAACTAATATGTTCTTTTCCAGAGAGATCGACGCTTAGTAGAGGAGTTCGTACATCCGACTGTATACCTGACAGGTGAGTATTGATTTCTTGCCACATTCCTTGCCACTTTGCTAGTATTTTTTGTTTCAGGTCAACTTTAGCAAGAGGACGTGGATGCTGGATTACTGGTGCTCCATCTATTCACGGAGGTAAGTTTGGTAAGGTAACAGGTGATACGGGCGGTATCACCCTTGAATTGTTAAGTATTCCTGCTCGTCATGTGATCGTTCTCCGATCAGTGAATAGATTTACGTTTGGGAATAGCATACGATTATTCGGGTGATAAGGGTGCGATTTTATAAGGGTCTTATAATTTTCCATCAGCATTTATCGCCGGATTTCTAGCGGTATCACAGCTGCTTCGCAATAGAGACTTTGAACCGGGCTGGTTAGATATGCACCAAGAGAGTACCTGAGTCCAAGGTTGAACATCCGATCCAAAGTCCTCAGTAAGGTTCTTGGGACCGACGAGAATGCTGTGCACCCGTAATCAATCACCGATAGTATCATCACCTGGTAGACTCCTATCAGTATTTTCGGTTCTGTAACCTACGTGGTATGCGCGAGAACTTTTATTAAGTTAAGCTTCTTGTCGCATCTCTCGCATCACCAAGGAATCTAACTTCAGGCACACACGCTATAGGTTCACCATTTAGATACAAGAGAGGGTGTGGTTTTCTAAGGCGGCATAGGTGTAGACACTTCGTCTTCTATTCTGAGAACTGGAACCCGACGGATTCGCCATTTGCTACAATGGTGTTGCGTTCGCGTTATTTCTGCTACGGTATTTTCAGTGTAAATAATTGCCAGATCGTCATCGTAGAGGCATTTAGTTATGCTATCGCCGACGTTTGATGCTATGGTGTTTATTGCCAATGCAAATTGGGTACAACTCAGGGTTGAGCCCTGAGGTACACCATTCTCAAGTACTCCTGAACTCGACAGATCTTTACCAACACGTACCCGAAAAATCTAGCTAAGACTTCAGCGATCTCACCCGGAGCTCGGGTGATGGCAGTAGCTGACCGGATTGAGGCACCCGTTCGCCTCCCCCTTTCCGGACACAGATTTGATCCTCCCCCTCATTTCGCTCTCTGTGGTAGATGATGCCAAGCTGGACGTGTATCTATTCCAGCAAGTGCGTTTACTTTGCAGTATTGTACGCCTAGACATGGATCTCTCCTTTTTAAAGGCAACTAGATTGCAGGGTTGTTCCAGAATCTAGTAACCACAGATTTCTTGTTCTTTACGGCCGCTCTTACTTCAGGATTCCACCAGGGGACTACCCGATTTAGGGGCGTTTCACCAGATTTAGGAATACTGTTTTAGGCCGCTTTCAAGATAGCACTCGTGATATTTTTCACGTTGACATTTTGTGGTGTAAGCTTGTCCAGTCGGCTTTGCCAGTAATCCATCTTTTCACGCTATGATATATAGGTGTTTTTAAGTTGGTTTTGATAATAATTGGAAAGTGGTCCCTATTGTGCAGGTCAGTGTCAACGCTCCATTTGAGGGATGGAGCTAAACTGCTTGATGCAACGGTCAGATCAATAGCCGAGAAATTATTTGATCTGGCATTACAATAGGCGGGATTGCGGTTGTTCATCAAAACAACGTCGTCCCGCCAAAGCCATCGGCCAAGCTCACGTCCTCTGGCATCGGTTTTAGTAGACCCCCATACTGGATTGTCGGAATTGAAATCCCTTAACCACCAGGAACGAGGTTTTTAACTGACCAATAACGTTCTCCACAAGTAAGTAAGTGTTGCATTCTGTAACGGTTAGAGGGTGGACTATTATCACAACAACAACTTGCAGGTTGGATCTAATGTCTACAACTTGATATCTTACATTGTTTCTGACAAGCTTTGCTACACCACCGGCCGCTCGCTGCTGCGAGCGAGCATCCTTCCTAGCAACCTGATAATCTTTTAAGGTGTAAGGTTGACCAGGTTTAAGGTGTGTTTCTTGGATGCATAGGCACATTGAGTTGTGCTCTTGAATTTGTAGCATAATATCACAGTGACGCTATACCAGCCCTCTACAGTTCCACTGTAAAAAATTGTCCATTAAAGGATATAAATAAATAAATGAAGACAAACACAGTTAAAAGAGCACACAATAAAATAAATATACAGACAGGTAAGTATATAGACAAAGGACTAATAAATATTTCGACAGACAACACTTATGCAAAAATATCACAGATAAATGTATCACATTTTTGTCACAGAAATTAGGCCTTTTGCGATCACCCATCAGCGGAGTGCTGTGGGGCATATTAGGCTACTTGGGAGGCAATCTGGGTTTCCCCATTTGTCATCCCTTCTTCTTCTACTTCTTCTGCTCACTGTTCTGATATTCAGGGTGGTCAGCAATAGAGGCCTCGCTGGTAGAGGACGTACTTCTACCTCTCTTTTCCGTTTCGATGGACCTCAGATCTCACACTAATACTAGATTCTGAGCCTTTTCGGGCACGGAATGTTCTAATTCCGCCCGGATTAGGTAGTTGGGGCAGAACTTTTGGTGTAAAAGCTCCTTTCAGTGCTTTTAGTCACTCAGGTACCAGCTCCTTAACTAGGGAGCTGACATCCAGCTTCTTAGTTACCATTTATGTGTACGACACCCCATACAGAGGGGTGCGTACGACCACTAATTTTTTTGCTTCTAGATAACGTATGTTATCTCTAACTTTGATTTCTTGGATATCCATTTGCCGCTTATATATAGAACAACTCGTGGGTCTATCAGAATGGCTACCCTGACAATTTACGCCTTTGATTGGTTCCTCAGAGGGGAACCTTCATTCAGGACTTTGTCATAAACACATATTTGGATTGAGGTGCACCTTACTGAATTATGACCAAACTTTTTGCACTTGTAGCACCTCATAGGCGAAGGAATGTATGAGCAAACCTCTAGCGAGTAGAACGCAACCTTGATCCTTTTCGGTAAGACAGGCGTGGCAAAGGTAAATATATGGTTTGTCGTTTCCTTCAAAACGCCGTCCCTCCTAGTCTTTATCCGTCTGACGTCGATAACGTTATGCTCCGCTAGTTCGTTTCGTATATCTTCTTCTAAACAATTCAGATCTGCGTAGTAGATAACACCACGAGACTTGTTCATTGTACCGTGTGGTACAATATCCACTTGAAAACCCATATAAACCTTTGTCTGTCGCATAAAGCCTGATTGTTTTTCGGTAATAGTCTCAACCAGTATTCCTCCCTTAACCTTTTTACCATTTTTAATTCTCCAAACGAGCTGTACAAAGATTTACTAATCAAGAATGAGCTCACCTTATCAAAGTTGAGTCCATCTTTCCTTTTCAGGACCAGGTACCGGGAGAAGCCCGTCACCTGGTTGTCCGACCTGCTTGAAACCGCAGGGTTTGACGAGCAGTACTATCCACGTTTACGGTAGTGGACGAACCCTCCTAGGTATTATTTTGATCCATACAAAATAAATATGATTTCATCTCCTCGACTCCCCACCCAACACGGAGTCCAACAATGGGACGACATAATGTCGCCAGGGCTATCGACGACATATAGCACCCTCAAGCATCACCCCACTGGTAGTCTGACAGCACAGCCGATTGATCAGGTCAAAGTGATGTGTTGCGATTCCACATAGAGTACACCCAGCTCTGTGGAATGCTCAATAAGCAGGACCCCTTCAGCCTACGACACGGGCTCCACTCACGGGACAAACACGTGGATAGCCATTAAAACCCTGTGCGGCACGGCTACTACACTGAATTACGGAACACAGAAGACAAACTCAAGGTATGTGTGCATATGTGTGTATGAGATTGAGTGAAGCGAGTCATAAGCTGTACCCGAACACACTGGCTTGTGTGCCCGGGCGATATTTCTCGTGTGTCGTGTGTGTGTGTGTGTGTGTGTGTGTGTGTGTGTGTGTGTGTGTGTGTGTGGTGTGAGTGTGTGAGTGTGAGTGTGAGTGTGAGGTGTGAGCGTGTGAGCGTGTGAGCGTGTGAGCGTGTGAGCGTGTGAGCGTGTGAGCGTGTGAGCGTGCGAGCGTGTCGAGCGTGTCGAGCGTGCGAGCGTGCGAGCGTGCGAGCGTGCGAGCGTGCGAGCGTGCGAGCGTGCGAGCGTGCGAGCGTGCGAGCGTGCGAGCGTGCGAGCGTGCGAGCGTGCGTGCGTGCGTGCGTGCGTGCGTGCGTGCGTGCGTGCGTGCGTGCGTGCGTGCGCGTGCGTGCGTGCGTGCGTGCGTGCGTGCGTGCGTGCGTGCGTGCGTGCGTGCGTGCGTGCGTGCGTGCGTGCGTGCGTGCGTGCGTGCGTGCGTGCGTGCGTGCGTGCGTGCGTGCGTGCGTGCGTGCGTGCGTGCGTGCGTGCGTGCGTGCGTGCGTGCGTGCGTGCGTGCGTGCGTGCGTGCGTGCGTGCGTGCGTGCGTGGGTGCGTGCGTGCGTGCGTGCGTGCGTGCGTGCGTGCGTGTGCGTGCGTGCGTGTCGTGCGTGCGTTGTGTGTGGTGTTCGTGTCGTGTGTGTGTGTGTGTGTTGTGTGTGTTGTGTGTTGTGTTGTTTGTTGTGTATGTGTTTGTGTGTTGTGTGTTGTGTGTTGTTGTGTTGTGTGTTGTGTGTTGTGTGTATTGTTGTTGTGTGTTTATGTGTTATGTGTTGTGTTTATGTATGTATGTGTAGTTATGTTATGTATTGTATGTATGTGTTATAGTTATGTATATATTATATTATTATATTATTATTATGTTTTGTGTTTATGTGTATGTATTAATATTTATATGTTATATTGTTGTATTATTATGTATATGATGTATGTATTTTGTATGTTGATTATATGTTTTATTATAGTGTGTATTGTGTTGTTTTGTTGTGTTTGTTGATTTGTTTTGTATGTTGTATTTAGTGTGTTATATATTAGTATGTATTATGTATTTATGTGTAGTATTATGTAGTGTATTATGTATTATATTATATATTGATTGTATATTATATAGTTGTTGATTATTTTTGTGTGTATTTGTGTATGTGTTATGTATATGTTGTGTTTATATTATGTAGTTATGTATATATATTATTATTATAGTAGTTATGATGTGTATATTGTTAATGATTTTATGTGTTTGTGTAGTGTATATTGATATTGTTATATTAGTATGTATGTATGTAGTATTTGTAGTATTGTGTTGTATTATGTATTAATTGTGTGTAATGATTGTATGTGTGTATGTTGTTATATAGTTTTGTGTGTATGATATTGTGTTGTTGTATATTTTAGTATGTATGTAATATGTATATGATGTATAGTGTTATGTATAGTATTATGTGTGTTTAGTGTATATTTATATATGTATATATGTGTATATGTGTGGTATATGTATATTGTGATATGTGTATATTATGTATATAGTGTATATTTGTATATGATGTATGATGTTTATTTTTGTGTTGATGTTGTTATGTGATATATGATGTGTTGTTATGTAGTATTATGTATTATGTATATGTATATGTGTTTATGTTTATGTAGTGTTGTATATTTTATGTGTATAGTATATATTGTGTTGTTTAGTGTATGTGTATGTGTGTTGTGTTGTGTATGTATGTAGTATGTATTAGTGTATGTGTATGTTTTGTATATGTGTGCTATGTTGTATGTGTATTGTGTGTAATGTTGTATGTGTGTTGTGATGTGTGATGCTTGGTGTGTTGTGTGTTGTGTGTGTGTGCTGTGATTGTGCGTGTTGCTGTGCGTATGTGGTGTTGCGTGTGTTGTGTCGTGTTGCTGTGTTGTGTGTTATTGTTGCGTGTTGTGTGTTGCTGTGTGCGTGTTGTGTGTGTGCGTGTGTTGCGTGTTGCTGTGGTGTGCTGTGTTGCGTGTTGCGTGTGTGTGTGCGTGTTGCGTGTTGCGTGTGCGTGTGTGCTGTGTTGGTGTTGTGTGTGCGTGTGCGTGTGTGTGTGTTGCGTGTGGTGCTGTGTGTGTGCTGTGTTGCGTGTGCGTGTTGCGTGTTGCGTGTGCGTGTTGCTGTGTTGGTGTGCGTGTTGCGTGTGCGTGTTGCTGTGTTGCGTTGTGTGCGTGTTGCGTGTTGCGTGTGTTGCGTGTATGCGTGTTCGTGTTCGTTGCGTGTTCGTCGTTGCGTTGGTGTTGCGTGTTGCGTGTGTGGTGTTGCGTGTGCGTGTGTTGCGTGTTGCGTGTGGTTGTGTTGCGTGTTGCGTGTTGGTGTGCGTTGTGTTGCGTGTGTGCGTGTGTTGCGTGTTGCGTGTTGCGTGTGTTGCGTGTTTGTGGTGTGGTGTGTTGCGTGTGTGCGTTGTTGCGTGTGTTGCGTGTGTTGTGTGTTGCGTGTGTTGCGTGTGTTGCGTGTGTTGCGTGTTTGCGTGTGTGTGTTGCGTGTGTTGCGTGTGTTGCGTGTGTTGCGTGTGGTATGTTGCGTGTGTTGCGTGTGTTGCGTGTGTTGCGTTGTTGTGTGTTGCGTGTGTTGCGTGTATTTATATTTGCGTGTGTTATTGTGTTGTGTATATAGTTGTGTGTTGCGTATGTTGCGTGTGTTGCGTGTGTTACGTGTATTGCGTGTGTTAGTGTGTTGCGTATGTTATTGTGTTGCGTATGTTGCTGTATTTATGTGTTCGCGTGTTGCGTATGTTGCGTGTGTTGTGTGTTGCGTGTGTTTGTCGTGTGTTGCGTGTGTGTTGCGTGTGTGCGTGTTGCTGTTGTGTTGCTGTGTTGCGTGTGTGCGTTATTGTCGTGTGTTGCGTGTGTGTGTATATCGTGATTGTGTGTTGTGTGTGTTGTTGTTTGTGTGTGTTATTGATGTTTATGTATTGTGTTGTGTTGTGTATTGCGTGTGTGTTGTGTGTTGTATGCGTATGTTGTGTATTGTGTGTGTGTGCGTGTGTGTCGTGTCGCGTGTCGCGTGTCGCGTGTCGCGTGCGTGTGCGTGTGCGTGTCGCGTGTCGCGTATGCGTGTCGCGTGTCGCGTGTGTGTCGCGTGTCGCTGTGTTGCGTGTCGCGTGTGCGTGTCGTGTGGTGTCGCGTGTGTGCGTGTGGTGTCGGTGTTTGTGGTGTGGTGTCGCGTGTGCGTGTTTGTGGTTGTGTGGTTGCGTGTGTGTTGCGTGTGGTGTTGTGTGGTTGTGGTGTTGGTGTCGCGTGTTGTGGTGTCGCGTGTGGTTGTCGCGTGTCGCGTGTGCTGTCGCTGTTGTCGCGTATCGCGTATCGCGTGATGCGTGTCGCGTGTCGCGTGTCGCGTGTCGCGTGTCGCGTGTCGCGTGTCGCGTGTCGCGTGTCGCGTGTCGCGTGTCGCGTGTCGCGTCGCGTGTCGCGTGTCGCGTGTGCGTGTCGCGTGTCGCGTGTCGTCGCGTGCCGCGTGTCGCGAGTCGCGTGTCGCGTGTCGCGTGTCGCGTGTCGCGTGTCGCGTGTCGTGTGTCGCGTGTCGCGTGGTCGCGTGTCGCGTGTCGCGTGTGCGTGTCGCGTGTCGTGTTGTCGCGTGTGGCGTGTCGCGCGTTACGTGTCGCTTGTCGCGTATCGCGTATCGTTTGATGCGTGTCGCGTGTCGCGTGTCGCGTGACGCGTGTCGGGTGGCGCGCGTCGCGCGTCGTGTCGCGTGTCGCGTGTCGCGTGTGCGTGTCGTGCGTGTCGCGTGTCGCGTGTCGCGTGTCGTGTCGCGTATTTCGCGTGTCGCGTGTCGCGTGTCGCGTGTCGTGTCGCGTGTCGCGTTTCTCGTATCGCGTGTGGCTTGTCGCGAGTCGCGTGTCGCGTGTCGCGCGTCTCGTGTCGCTTGTCGCGTGTTGCGTGGGGTGTCGCGTGTCGCGTGTCGCGTGTCGCGTGTGTCGTGTCGCGTGTCGCGTGTCGCTGTCGCGTGTCGCGTGTCGCGTGGTCGCGTGTCGCGTGTCGCGTGTCGCGTGTCGCGTGTGCGTGTCGCGTGTCGCGTGGTGTCGCGTGTCGCGTGTCGCGTGTCTGCGTGTCGCGTGTCGCGTGTCGCGTGTCGCGTGTCGCGTGTCGCGTGTCGCGTGTCGCGTGTGCGTGTCGCGTGTGCTGCGTGTGCTGCGTGTCGCGTGTCGCGTGTCGCGTGTCGCGTGTCGCGTGTGTCGCGTGTCGCGTGTCGCGTGTCGCGTGTCGCGTGTGCGTGTGCGCGTGTCGCGTGTCGCGTGTCGCGTGTCGCGTGTCCGTTGCGTGTCGCGTGTCGCGTGTCGTGTCGCGTGTCGCGTGTCCGTGTCGCGTGTCGCGTGTCGCGTGTCGCGTGTCGCGTGTCGCGTGTCGCGTGTCGCGTGCGTGTCGCGTGTCGCGTGTCGCGTGCGTGTCGCGTGTGCGTGTCGCGTGTCGCGTGTGCGTGTCGCGTGCTGCGTGTCTGCGTCTGTGTCGTGTCCGTGTCGTTCGTGTCTCGTGCTGTCGCGTGTCGTTCGTGTTCGGTCTGCGTTCGTCGTCCGTGTGTCGCGTGTCGCGTGTCGCGTGTCGCGTGTCGCGTGTGCTGTGTCCGTGTGTCGCGTGCGTCGCGTGTCGCGTGTCGTCGTGTCGCGTGTCGCGTGTGCGTGTCGCGTGTCGTGCGTGTGTCGGTGTCGCGTCGCGTGTCGCGTGTCGCGTGTCGCGTGTCGCGTGTCGCGTGTCGCGTGTCGTGTCGTGTCGTGTCGCGTGTCGCGTGTCGCGTGTCGCGTGTCGCGTGTCGTGTCGTGTCGTCGTGTCGTGTCTGTGTGTGTCTGTGTTGTGTTCGTGTTGTGTCGTGTGTGTCTGTGTCTGTGTCTGTGTCGTGTCGTGTCTGTCGTGTCGTGTCTCGTGTCTCGTGTCGGTGTCCGTGTGTCGTGTGTGTGTCTGTGTGTCGTGTGTGTCGTGTTTGTTGTGTGTGTCTTGTGTGTCGTGTCGTGTTGTGTCGTGTCGCGTGTGTGTCGTGTCGTGTCGCGTGTCGTGTCGTGTCCGTGTCGTGTTGTCGGTGCGTGTCTCGTGTCCGTGTCCGTGTCGTGTCTCGTGTTCGTGTCGTGTCGTGTCTCGTGTCGTGTCTCGTGTCCGTGTCGTTCGTTCGTGTCGTGTTGTGTGTTTATTGTGTCGTGTTTTGTGTCGTGTGTGTGTGTCGTGTGTGTGTCGTGTGTGTGTGTCGTGTGTCGTGTTTGTCGTGTGTCGTGTGTCGTGTTGTTGTGTCGTGTTGTATTTTATTGTTTTCGTGTGTCGTGTTGTGTCGTGTGTCTGTGTTGTGTGTCGTTGTCTGTGTGTTTGTCGTATTATGTGTCGTGTATGTTTTTGTCGTGTTGTCGTGTCGTGTGTCGTGTTGTCGTGTGTCGTTTTGTGTATTTGTCGTTGTGTGTTGTGTTTTATGTGTCGTTTATTTGTCGTGTGTCGTTGTGTGTGTGTGTGTCGTGTATTGTGTGTTTATGTTCGTGTGTCGTGTGTCGTGTTTGTGTCGTGTGTTGTGTCGTGTGTTTTGTGTCGTGTAATTATTTTATGTGTGTCGTGTGTCGTTGTCGTGTGTGTGTGTCGTATGTCTGTGTCTAGTGTGTATTTTGTCGTTTGTATGTTGTGTGTTTCTTGTCGTGTTGTGTATGTGTTGTTGTGTTTGTCGTGTGTGTCTTTTTTAATTTGTCTGTTGTGTTTGTGTTTTATTGTGTATTTATTGTGTATATGTGTTGTGTTCGTGTGTCGTGTGTGTTGTCGTGTGTCGTGTGTCGTGTTGTGTCGTGTGTCGTGTTGTGTTGTGTCGTGTGTCGTGTTATGTTCGTGTTCGTGTGTGTGTGTTGTGTCGTGTGTTGTGTCGTGTGTGTGTGTGTGTCGTGTGTCGTGTGTCGTGTCGTTGTCGTGTGTCGTGTGGTCGTGTGTCGTGTGTATGTCGTATGTCGTGTGTCGTGTGTCGTGTGTGTATCGTGTGTGTCGTGTGTGTGTGTCGTGTGTCGTGTCGTGTCGTCGTGTCGTGTCGTGTTCGTGTTGTCGTTGTGTGTCGTCGTGTCGTGTGTCGTGTGTCGTTCGTGTGTCGTGTGCGTGTCGTGTCGTGTGTCGTGTTGTGTGTCGTGTCGTATTGTGTCGTGTCGTGTGTCGTGTATTCGTGTCGTATGTGTCGTTGTCGTGTGTCTTGTCGTGTCTGTGTCGTGTGTCTTATGTCGTGTGTCGTGTGTGTGTCTGTCATGTCGTGTGTATGTCGTGTGTCGTGTCGTGTCGTGTGTCGTTGTCGTGTATATTGTGTCGTGTCGTGTCGTGTCGTCGTGTCGTTGTGTCGTGTGTCGTGTCGTCGTGTTCGTGTGTATGTCGTGCGTGTGTCGTGTGTCGTGTCGTCGTGTCGTGTGTCGTGTGTCATGTGATCGTGCGTCGTGTGTCGTGTGTCGTGTGTCGTGTGTCGTGTCGTGTGTCGAACGTCGTGTGTCGTGTGTCGTGTCGTGTGTCGTGTGTCGTGTCGTGTCGTGTCGTGTGTCGTGTGTCGTGTGTCATGTTCGTGTCGTGTATTGTCGTGTGTGTTGTGTCGTTGTGTGTGGTGTGTCGTGTGTCGTGTGTCGTGTGTCGTGTGTCGTGTGTCGTGTGTCGTGTGTCGTGTTGTGTCGTGTGTCGTGTCGTGTGTCGTGTGTCGTGTGTGTGTATCGTGTCGTAGTGTCTGTGTGTCGTGTGTCGTTGTATGTCGTGTCGGGTGTGTCGTGTGTCTGTATCGTGTGTCGTGTGTCGTGTGTCGTGTGTGTGTGTCGTGTGTCGTGTCGTATGTGTCGTGTATCGTGTGTGTGTCGTGTGTCATTGTCGTGTGTCGTGTGTCGTGTGTCGTGTGTGTGTGTCGTGTGTCGTGTATGTGTCGTGTCGTGTGTCGTATGTCGTGTGTCGTGTCGTGTGTCGTGTGTTTCGTGTCGTGTGTATGTGTGTCGTGTCGTGTGTTGTCGTGTATGTCGTGTATCGTTTCGTGTGTCGTGTCGTGTATTGTGTTGTTGTCGTGTGTCATTGTCGTTGTGTCGATTATTCGTGTTCGTGTCGTGTGATTTGTCGTTGTCGTGTCGTGTGTTGTTGTGTGTGTGTCGTGTGTCGTGTCGTGTGTGTGTGTCGTGTGTCGTGTTTGTCGTGTCGTGTGTGTGTGTGTGTGTGTGTGTGTGTGTTGTGTCGTGTGTGTGTCGTGTGTGTCGTGTGTGTGTGTGTGTCGTGTGTGTATGTGTCGTATTGTGTGTCGTGTGTGTGTGTCGTGTGTCGTGTCAGTGTATGTGTGTGTCGTGTGTCGTGTGTGTGTGTCGTTGTGTGTGTGTGTGTCGTGTGTGTGTGTGTGTGTGTGTGTGTGATGTGTCGTTGTGTCGTGTGTATTGTTGTGTGTAGTTGTGTATGTGTGTGTGTGTGTATGTGTGTTGTGTATTGTGTCGATGTTCGTGTGTCGTGTGTCGTGTGTGTGTGTGTGTATGTCGATACTGATCGATATGTGTGTGTGTATTATGTGATGTCATGTATATGTGTCGTTTTTGTAGTGTTTTAGTGTCGTAGTGTGTAGTTGTCGTGTCGTGTATGTGTGTCGTGTCGTGTGTCGTGTGTGTGTGTGTGTGTTGTGTATGTGTGTGTATGTGTATGTGTGTATTTGTTTTGTATATTGTGTTTGTGTGTATTGTGTGTGTGTGTGTTTGTATTTGTTTTGTATATGTGTATATATTATTATTATATTATTTATTATATATTTTTTATTATATATATATATAGTATATTATTATTATATTTTTATTATATATTTATATATATATATATATATATATATATATATATATATTTATATATATAATATATATATATATATATATATATATATATATATATATATATATATATATATATATATATATATATTATATATATATATATATATGTTTAAATATATTATATATATGTATGTGTGTGTTGTGTGTGTGTGTGTGTGTGTGTGTGTGTTGTGTGTGTGTGTGTTTTTGTGTTTTTGTTTGTGTGTGTGTGTGTGTTGTTATGTGCTTTGATATTATATTGCTATTTGTCGTATTTGCGTGCGTTGCGTGCGTGCGTTTTTTGTGTGTGTTTGTATGGCAAATTCAAAAACCAGGTAATTTGGAACGATTTCGTAAATTCTAGCTATCCAGCTAACTTTCGTACATGTCAAAGATCTCAAAAATAAATTGAAGATGTGTACTCAAAATTCAACATTGTATAGTTTAGATACTTTTAATAAATCACGTTCGACCGTACAGTAAACATTTCAGGTCAGTCTAGTTTCTCAGGTTACGTAAAATGTTCTCGGTCCCATTTTTATCAAAATTGGACGAAATTCGCAACTTTAAGCCAAAATATATATTTAGTCAAAGTTAGCAATGATACTGGAGCTGGTAAGAAAACAATTAGTACATTTAGAGCATTTTCAAAAAGAAAAAAAATAAGGGGCTCTTGTTCGCGTTTGGATGAGAATGGCCGAGGTACTTATTAAGCTTGGTTGCAAATGTAGTTTGTAGATTATTTGAGTTTGGTATCGCTATTTCAATAAAGTAGGTCTTCCTCTTTGCCTTTTCTACTAGAACTATGTCAGGTCTGTTAGATGAAATAGTTCTGTCAGTTAGTATCGTTCTATCCCAATATAGTTTATGTGTGTTATTTTCTAAAACTCATTCCGGATGATAGTTATAATAAGGGATTTTGAAATCATTTGTCAGATGAAGATTCTAAGCAATACGTTGGTGTATAATTTTACCTACACAATTATGGCGATGTAAATATTGATTATGAGCTAATATTGTACAACCAGCTGTAATGTGTTGTATTGTATCCGGGACTTTTAAGCATGTACGACATCTATCGTCTAATATGGTTGAATCTTTGATTACACGCTTCAAGTAATTCTTTGTTGCAATGACCTGGTCTTGAATAGAGCACATAAATCCTTCGGTCTCAGGAAATAGATTACCATGAGTTAGCCAATAATTTGATGCAACATTGTTTCATCGCATAATTCATAAGCATGTTTTCCATGCAACGACTTTATTTTCCAGTTATCAATTAAGACGTTAACCGTTTCTTGTTCAAAACTAGATCTACTTCAAGTATCGACATATTAAGAGGAGTATAATTTGTAGTCTGCCTTTGTTACAGCTTTAAACAGAAGAGACTCTTGAGCTTTTTCATTAAAGTATCGCTTTAGATTTTTAACAATATTATTATGTAAATATTTTAAATTAATAATACCCCTACCTCATTGAGCTCTTGGTATAGTTATTCTCTCGATTGCCGATTTTGGGTGATGTGAACGAAACTTTGTTAATGTTGTCCTAATACTACTTTCAATAGAATCAAGTTCTGTGACATTTCTTTTAATTACTCCAAATGTGTAAGTAACGACTGGTATTGCATAGGTATTAAAAGATTTAGCATTGTTCTTAGCATTTAACTGGGTTTTCATAATATTTTCTAGTCTAGATTTAAATTTAACAAAAGTTTGGTGTTTAACTTCACTGTGTTGTGTCCGAATAGACTGTTAAACACCAAGGTATTTATACATTTCCCCTTCTTTCATTGATTCAATGATTTCCCCAGTCTGGCTTGTAAAGCCTTGTGTATTATGAGATGAGTACCACTAATTAAAGTCTGCGTTTTACATTTTTATCTAGTCCGAAGTTTTGATATCATTTGAAAATAATTCATCTGTCTTTAGTAAAGAATGTATATGGTGCTCTTTGCCAGCATATAATTTAATATCATCCATATACAGGGTGTATTTTAAAATCACCGACAAACGAAAACTGGAGATTCTATGATTCAAAATAAAACAAAAATGACCATAAGCGCTTTTCCGAAAATGCTTCCTAACCGAAATACAGGTTGATTAAAAAATACTTTTTCTTAAGATTCCTCAAAAACTACAAAAGATATTACACTGAGATTTGGTACACCTAAATGTCTAATTAAATACAATTAATCAGGTGAGTTTGAGTCAACTGACTCCATCCAGTGGCGTAGAATATTTTAAGTTAATCAGTTTAAGTAAAAAAAACCGCACGCCCCTGGTTTTTTTTTGAAGAAATATTTTTTTGATAGATTCAACATTTAATTCTGCAAATAAAATCATACTTAGTATTTTTTCAATTCGGACCCCATTTTTGAAATATTTTGCATTAACATAAACGACCACATTATTCAATAAAAATCAATATTTGTTTTATTTTACAAATAATAACGCAGTTAACTATTAGGTACATTATTAAAGAGATATTGAAGGAATCAAAAACAAAATAATAATTATTTTTATACATATTGTTCAAAATGTCCTTCTTCCTTTTGAATGCAAGCTTGTATTCTTCTCAGCAAATGAAACCTAACACGCTGAAAAATTTGTGGCATAGCCTTAATCTCATCGCATGCCATCTGTATGCGATTCCAAAGTTGCTCGCGATTATCAATTTGAACAGAATAGACACGAGTTTTCAGATACCCCCACACAAAAAAAATCAAATGGGTTTACTTTACTTCACTTCCTCGTCCAATCCTGCGTCCAGGGAACCATGCATTTAAAAATTCTCTGACGTTTCGTGTAGAATGTGGTGGTGCACCATCATACATGAAATACATGTTCATTCTAACATGTAAGGGTACGTCGTCAAACAATTCTGCCAAATCTTCTTTCAAAAAATTTGAATAGAATTCGCCAGTAAGTCTTTGAGGAAAACGGATAGGTCCGATTAGGTGATCGTCTAGTATACCTATCCAAATATTTTTGCTAAATCTATGTTGGTGAGCTGTAACTACAGTTGGATGCTGATTTTCATCTAACCATTTGTGGGAATTATGCAAGTTTATTATTCCATTTCGGGAAAAAAAAAACACTCATCAGTGGTCAATAAGTTTCTAACAAATTGTACATCTTCAGCATTTTTATTTAAAAACCATTCGCAAAATTTCATTCGACGAAGATGGTCAGCAGGCAATAATACATGCACTTTTTGTAGGTGAAAGGGATGTAAATTTTGTTCTCGTAAAACTTTCCAAGACTTGCTATGCGACACACCAAATTCTAAACCTAACTCAGGCGTACTCATTGATGAATTTTCATAAACTCTATCTAAAATTTGTTCCTCAATTTCAACTGGTACACGAGCATTTCGTCCGAAATTTTTCTTTCCTTTTAAACTTCCATACTCTAACAAGTTATGATGAACGGTTATAAACGTAGTATGATGTGGATGTCTTCTATTTGGAAATCTTTGTTCATAAAGTCGAGCAGCTGCACGAGCATTGCAATTAATATTATCATAACATAAATGCATATCGACCAGTTGTCGTTTGGAATAATTCATTTTTGCACAGTAATTAGACATAAACAATGAATTACAAAACACGCGTAAATGCAACTATTTTAGCAAACATAAGATACGTAACTGTCAAATGCAAAGCAATCTCTGATTTATTTAATTTGGTTATTACTGAATAATGTAGTCGTTTATGTTAATGCAAAATATTTCAAAAACGGGTGCCGAATCGGAAAAATACTAAGTATGATTTTATTTGCAGAATTAAATGTTGAATTTAACAAAAAAAATATTTCTTCAAAAAAAGCAGGGACGTGCGTTTTTTTTTACTTAAAGTGATTAGCTTAACACATTCTACGCCACTGGATGGAGCCAGTTGATTCAAACTCACCTGATTAATTGTACTTAATTAGACATTTAGGTGTACTAAATCTCAGTGTAATATCTTTTGTAGTTTTTGAGGAATCTTAAAAAAATTATTTTTTAATCCACCTGTATCTCGGTTAGGAAGCATTTTCGGAAAAGCGTTTATGATAATTTTTGTCTTATTTTGAATCGTAGAGTCTCCAGTTTTCGTTTGTCGGTTGTTTTAAAATACACCCTGTATAGCAAGTGTGATATAGAACGTTATAATCTCTGTTGGTTTTTAACTTAAAGCCACATTCTGTTGCATTTAGCAAATAAAAGAGAGGGTTAAGTTGAGTTATCCAATGCGACATTAAATGTTTGAGCAAAACTATATAGATGAATTAATTTTATATATGTAAAGAATCTTAATAAGCCAAGTATGCGGAACGGAATCACATGCTTTTTTGTAATCGATAAAGGCTGTATACAAGTTTCTTTGCTTCTGTATAGCTTGCTCTAATATTACAGAATCAATTAATAATTGCTTTTACGACCTTGCGAGTTTCTTGTAGAACCCTTCTGTTCAATAGCAATAATTGAATTATCTTCACAATGTTTGTGGATTTTTTCGGCTAAACATGAAGTTAGGAACTTATATACAGTAGGAAGACTCGTAATTGGTCGATATTTTACAGGATTTTTAGTATCATTATCTTTCGGAAGCAAATATGTAATTAATTCCATGCATAAAAAATTTTGGAATAAGTGATGGATCCTTATGAAAACTGTTGAAGTGACATAAAATGAACTGGTGTGTACTGTGAAAGCGTTTGTACGACCATTTTTAACTTCGGTGAAGAAATTTCACTTTCACTCATATTTGGTAGTTGGGTCATTGTATCATTTTCTCGTCGAATCCAGCTCTCCAATTTATTACGTTTGATTGGTACAGACCACTAAGCAGACCAGAAATTGAATGCCTCTTCTTTGTGGAGAATTCCATTGCTTGATGTATTTGGTGATTTTTGAAGATGACGATAATATAACTTCTCACTTTTTTTTAAATAGATTATTATCTCTTCTCCTTGTAATTGTTGCTTATATCGCCGGAGTTCTTTAGACGTAACTTTACGTTTTTGTTTTAATGTATCAAGAACCTGAACGATATTTTCATTATGAAGAAAAAACAGTCAATTGACCTATTTCTTTCCTTAATGTTTCAACTTTCTTTTTCCCATGGACATATTTGGTTTATTACTGACTTCATTACCAATATAATTACTACAATATCTAATAGAGGTTACTGCTGCAGAATAAATTACACTATGTACTTATTGATAAATATTCTGGGATAACTTTAGTATCTAGTATATTTAGTGTGGTAACTATTTTTCTAAAGTTATTGGGTATTGCAGTTGGTGGTCGTTTCAAAGGATCAATATGTTTAAATTCCATCAACGTCATGTAGTTCATTATTTACATCATCATTGTTCTACAAGTATATTCCTTGGTTATTAATGCCTGCATCAGAATTAATATCAATTATTTCAAGCGGTTGTGTAGAATGTGGTTCTGGAAGTTGTAGCATTAAACTTTGTTTAATTCTTTTCTGGTTCTATTGATATGGTAAATTATTAAACTTTCTAAAACTTGCATTAATGGTCTAGTTTCTAAATCAATTAAGTTGTAGAACATAATACTTCATTTCATACGGTTTTGATTGTCCTTATCTTGGTACATACAGTCGTTGTTCCATTCATCTGGTACTAATTAAATACTAATCTTAAAAACATTATCTAAAATTATGTTAATTAAATGGTATACTAGTTATGTAAATCTAGTATACTAGTGTAGTAGCAATCATGACATTGTAACATTCATTTCAGTATCTGCGCTTTTGTGGTTGTGGCTGATCTGCTGGCAAATTACATCCACAGTGGTTCCATTCCTTCTAATTAATTTATACTAATCTTAAGAAATTAAATTAAATCTCAAAATTCAGTTTTAAATTTACAGAAGCCTGCGGATATACTAATAGTATACAATATAACTATAAATACTTAATTATGTAGACAATCGAGAACTTATTGGGCTGAAAATTCGACAGTCATGTAATAACGCACTGGTGTTATTTTGACAGGTGCGCATGCGCATTGTATTATAAATAGTGCCGTCCTTAAAACTGATACAAGGTAATGTAATGACCATCGTATTTCATTCCTCCCAATGACTATCAGTTTCCTATGCTCACACAATCACGGGTTTACATACATATATACATTACAATACATGAATGGGTATTAGAGTGTGGTAGATAGATCGGTAAGGAACGAGTTATTCTGAGAAAATACTACCCAGAATTCGCCTAAGTAGACGCACATGGTGTGCATATACGCAGTGACCATGCCGCTACATGTTTATGATGAAAACCTCCTGAAAAAAACTCATACAAGGTAGAGGGTAACTGGAATCGAACCCATTACCTCCCGAATGATAAGCAGGTTGTGTCACAAGAACATTTGCATGTGTTAACAGAAAAAAAGTTTTTAATCAAAACTCTCAAATTCCACCTGTTAAAATTACTAGACGAGTTTTTAAAAAAAGTGGTTGTTGATCAAGTACGGTAACTCATGAATTGCATAGACTTTTATTTGAATCACATTCCAAGTGACTTCATACGTACTCTGCCATTTAAAAGGGGGCATACCTAAACGGTTGTAGTACATAGCGCATGATGTTTTATCCAACCGTTGAAGCAACATTGTTTGTGTTTACATTGAAAGTCCTATCTAACAAAGCAAACGTTGTTGCAACAGTTGGATAAAACATCATGCGGATAATATAGAATGACTCAGGGTAAGCAGAACTAAGCCAATATAATTATAAAACTTATGGCATATAAGTGTAAGTTTTTTTATTGACCATTGATACAGTTGGCACAGTATGGTTCTTTTAATTGTAATTTTAAAGGTCTACATGGTGCAGTAATTTAACAACATCCTTTTTTAGTTTCCTTTATCATGATGAAATTAGGTACTCAGAAGTAGATTAGTGACCAATAATAATGTTTCCATTGCTTATTGTTTTTAATATTTGCAACACATTTCTCTTTTGAGAGTATTATTTATGGTAACATCGCTAACTTGAAATTGTAGATCAGGTGTTGAAGAGCCTCAAACAGAGAGAGTTACACTTCTACAAGAAGTACAGGACTTATGCCGAGAATACAATTATACCTTCAAACAACCCAAAAAAGCTTTGACAAAGCACGACAAGGTTAAGGAATTGGGGAGGGAACTAAGGGATAAATTCGCATTACAGCTAGAACAAAGTCAAGAACCAAACATAACGGAATTAAATGATCATGAATATTATTGTAAGTAAATGTTTTGATTTTTATTTGTTAGTAGAATGATATAGGATCTACCTACATAAATCTTTAGTGTCAGAAAATGTGCAAGTTGATGAAGAGGTTATAATTGTGTGTAATGAAGATAAAGATGAGAACCAAAGACACATTTTGATGGCATCTCCACCATAAAGTCTATTTCCGGCCCATCAGCAACCCAAACAAAAGCAAATGAGGTATTAGGTAATTACAAGGTGTTGTTTTTTTTTTATATATATCTTAAGTGACACAGTTTTCCTTCACTTGTAGTGTTAGGCCCCCTTGCACATATCCCATTTAACGCCAAAGTGACACTTAAATCTTTTCTGTGTCGTTAAGTGCCACTTTAGCGTTAAGTGAAATTTGCAAGTAGCCCTTAATGTAGTATTTAAAACATCCCTTAATTTGCAGGTGAAATCGATTGTACCAATAGTTAATTTTTAGGACCTTACTGTAAACGAGGCAAAAAGGAACCGATAAGACAAAATGCCTTGAGTTACTTAAGAGATAAAGCTACCGAAGAAAATATTATCTAGAAGAAAACAAGTAGAACTAGAAGATAGAAAGTCAGCATTAGATGAGAGAAAACTAGGTTTACAAGAAAGGAGAGCTGCACTAGAGGAAAAAAGATTTGAAGTGGAGTACAAAGAAAGAGTAGAGAAAATAGTATTAGAAAAACAGAAAAGTTACACCTTGAGCTGGAAGATAGAAAGAATGCCAATCAACTAATAAAATCGCAGCAAATGATTATCGAAAACTTTTTAAAAAATTTAAATGATACAGCGGGTTAATTTTACTTTTTTACACTGATGTAAGTATGATTATGATTATAACTAATAAAAATATCAATATGTAGGCACTTTATTATGGTTTTATTTACTTTGCAGTGTTTATCAAAATGTAAAAAAAAAATACAAAAAACATTTCGTTTAGGAAAATAAATTTTAACTGCTATCAATATTATAGTAATCCAAAATACTCATTTAGTGTCGGTGGAGCAGTTTGAAAATAGGTTGCAGTTTGGCTCCCATAGAGGCACGTGTGACAGTTTGTTAGCAAAACAGCAACTTTGTACATTGCATCTAAGTCCTGTAAAAGCAATTTTTGGTTTTTCCTGAAATCAACAAAGGCAAATTGGCTAACAACTTTTTGAAAACGCCATTCCACCGACACTCGTAACCTCTTCATTGGCCGGTTAAACTCCAGTTGATGCGGGAGTAAGTCTTCTGCTCTTCCAGCTCTTCCATTAAGCTATAAGCCTGATCTCCATATAAAGTGTACCTTTCATGGTTAAATATAGATTTTCTCTCTAGTTCCTCATGTGAACGGGAATCTCTGAATATTCCAGCATCATGCCTCCTAGCTTGGTATGCTCCTTTCAGGCTAACAATTATTCCATCAGGACAAAGCACAGATTGAAATTTGAGGCAATGATGTCTCTTATGTCCTGAATAGTATTTTTCCTGAGCTATTGAGGGCCTACAAATTTGTCGGGCAGTCCCATCTATAAATCCCCAACAATTCTCAACTGTTCCACCTTTAGCTTGAATGGCCTAAAAATAATATAATTAGGTTTATTTTTATAGTTAATTTAATGCTATGTAGGTTGAACATACATGTGCATAGGTTCTCATTTTAGCCTCATTTAACCAATGCAAATTACCTAAATGTTCAAGTAACCTCCCAGAAGATTCAATAACTATATCTATACTAGTATTAATTATTTGTGATAAGCTTTGAGCTGACAAACCAAAGGTTCCAGATAAATCTCTTAACCTGTTAGGATAGGGCAAGCCTTCTCAACAATATGCACATTGCTGTAGTACCTAAAGAATTTAAAAAAAATAATAACATTTTCAGATATGTTTGCTTTTAATACAATATTCATACCCGACATTTATTTTGTGTTTTTGTGGCAACTTAGTCTAAGATCTGCAAAATTTCGACTAGCCTTATAATATCGTCTCTTTCAAATCGAAAATTTTCTTTAATCTTCTCATCTGCCAAATTATACAGATTAAATGGTTCCTGGCAATATTGTATATTGTCTCGGTCAATGAGTACATTATCTAAAATAATATATTCAAGCTCTTCATCATTTGTACCTCCTAGGATAGTAGCCTCTAAAAGTTCTTCCATCTTTATCCACAGATTTCAGAAACGTGGACAAAAATTGAAAGAAGTATAAAAGAGAAATACTTATGACTTGGCCAAGATTTTTTAGGTTATATTTACAACAAAGTAAATGACAAGTGGCAAGTGCGCCGACGCGCCGCTACGGCAATAAGGACAGAAAAATAAGATTCCCAATAACTATTTTTTTCGTGCCATAAGAACGTCAAGCACTATTAAAATAGTGGCGTCACAAATACTGACAAGAATTTCCAATAACTCTCTAAGGTGTACTAAACATACCAAAGCTTATACAACGTAAGTCAAGACAATTTTCATTAGCTAAAACAAAGACTAATATATAATGACTTTGTATAAACTGCATATGTTCCAATTTTTGACGCGCATCGAAGTGTCAAATGATATATCAATACTATATTTCATTGTTACCAATAACAAATTTTAAATTATTCTAATTCACTAACGAAATCCATGTAAGTTTTCAAAATGTACCAAAATTAATAATATTAAACGTTCAATTACTAAACTAAATGTAGTTCATAGAAAAACCAAACAGTCAATGTTCAAATTAATAATCTACAAAATTACTCACTTTGCGTAATAGTACATCGAATCCAATAAAAAGCTAAATTTTGTTCAAATATCAATACGCTACCACTTGTTAATTAGGTTTCTGTTCTAAAAAAAGTTCTAGTTTTGACGAATATGATAGTATTTCACGGCGGAAAATTCAAAATTCCCAATTTTTCAATAAATTACGTTTCAGGCACATTTTCTTACTTTATTCACAAATTTCAGGTTCAGATTTCACAAAAAAACCTAGTATTTGATTTAGATTTAATTATAACACTAAAAATAACTAATTTTATATAAAATAAAAATGACATACGACTTATGTCATTATTATTTTTTTTTTTATTCAGCGCTTCGACTGCTGAGGTCATGTGCGTCATTTCTTTAATATTTTAGCATCTTAGTCCATACTTTTTTTTGTACGTAGCTTTATATTCTGTCGTATGTTTATTACCTTGAGGTATCGTATTTTTTATCGCATTTTAGGTTTTCGCTCAATATATTAGATATAGACAATGTATTTCTCATGCCAGCGCATTCTGGACAATCTATTCGGTCTGTTATCGTTAATTTCCATTTTTTGACACTAGGTTTTATGGTTTTCAAGTGAGTGTTACCTTTTTCCCAGTGTTATTGCCACAAGGTGTTTACTTTGGTTCTCATAAATTTAACTAGGTTTGGATATGTTGTGATATCTGACTTTGGCTGTGTTGCGTCGTTATCTGGAAAGTGGGCAGCCATATCTGCTCTCTCATTGCCAATGATTTTGACACGTCCTGGAGCAAATTAAATTATGAGCGATTGATCTGTGAGATGCTGTATGGTACATATGATCATTTGCGTTAGAGGGTTTTCATTAAACGGGTTTTGGATACTGACCAGAGAGCTTTGTGAGTCGCTAGCTATAAGTATTTTTTTATTGTTTGTAGCTAATTCACAGAAACGAAGAGCTTGTTATAAGGAATATTGTTCAGCTTCGAAGATTTTGAGAGGTATATCGGAATCGACCAGCAGTGTTCTGCATTATTTACTGAAAGAGCCGCCCCCACACCTGTAATAGTTTTAGATCCATCTGTATAAATGGTTAGGTAGTCTCGTTGGTCCGTCTAAAATTTTATTAAATTCAAATTGATGTACAGATGGAGGTGTATTTTCTTCTTGAAATCGTGATACCCTATTGATTATAATGCACGGTGATATTAGCCACAGCGGGATCTCTAGTAGTCCTACATTAATTATGGGTGGGATATTGTCGTTTATCCCTTCGAGTATTTTTGCAATACTTAAGGCTAGTGGTTTGTGCAGTCTTTTCCAGTTACTAATAAGCGAATTATTTGAAAACAAAATATCGTAGTTTGGATGATTTTTTGGGCTTTAATTTTCCACGCATACCTTAAGATCTTATTTTGTCGGTGAAGTTCGATTAGTAACAAGCCAGATTCGCAGCAAAGGCTTTCGCTTGGGCTTGTGTAGAAAGCGCCTAGTGCATATCTAGTTCCCGCATTTTGTATTGCTTCTAGGGGTTACAGTACACTTGGAAGCGACTGACGAGTATGCTTCACAGTCGTAATCAATCCTACTTTGTATTAAGGCTCTATATATCTGCAATAAGATTTCAGGATCTGTTCCACAGTGTAAATGAGATAAAGCCTTTATTATGTTTAGGCTTTTCTTACATCGTATGGCTAGGTCGGTAACGTGCTCTTTCCAAGAAAGGGTGGAGTCAAGTGTTTCCCCAAGGGAGACGCCATAACTTTTACACCAAGTTGGACTGTTAATCGTGGTCCATAATGGAGTTTTCTGAGTTTGCAAAAATGCATCATGTAGGTTTTCTCTAGCGATAATGTGAAACCCATAGCTCGGGAGTTAATCATTATTTGATCTACAGACTGTTGCATTTTTTTATTTATTTCACCTACGGTAGGTGCAGACTATAAAATTGTCAGGTCATCGACGTATAAATATTTATGGATGTCGTTAGGTAAAGGGGATACTAAGGAGTTGACCGCTATTGCAAAGAGGGCAACTTGGGGGATGCCATTTTCTAAGGCTCTGACAGATAAATGAGGAAATAAGATATAAATGATGGTAGGTTTCCCCTTAAACCCCAATCACAGAGATTTTTTAATTTTCCATACCTCCACATCATATCGAATGCCTTTTCAATATCAAAGAAGAAAAAAAATTCTCTATCATCACGGCCATGTGTGTGCCCATTCATCGTTAGCAAGCTAAATTGTACGAAATCGGATTTGAACTGGTTTCTCAGCCACCGTATTTGGCAGACCTGGCCTCCAGCGACTGCTACCTGTTTCTAAACCTGAATAGATAGCTTACCGGGAAGCAATTTTACTCAAATGAGGAACCCATAGATGAAACTGAGCCCAGAGTCTACTGTTGTTTTTTTACACACCTACTAAAAAAAGTACATTCATTATTAAAGTAGAAATTTTTTAGAAGATTAGAATCTTCTTTAATTGTATGGGACATTAATTCGCAGAAACCTTTCGATCGTAGTCATCCTCGCCCAATTCGTGTAAGATTAGTGGTTTGTGTGTGAAGAACCTGTTCTTTTTCAGAATTTTATGAAAATTATAAATTAATCGCCCACCTCAATTGCAAACGGTCGTACAAAATTCTAAGCTGTGTAATTCATTTGTTGCACATTGACTCCGCCATCTGAAACTTACGCACCAATTCCGTGACATACTTTGATATTGGGATATGTTGCAGTGAAAACTCTAGCGGTTCTATGCGCACATCGGTTTTCAAATCCATAAAAATATTATTTCAGTTACTTCGGCTAAGGTGTAACCCATTTCTAACAAATCCTTACGATCGTTTCGGTATATGATTGTGATAACATACAAGTAAACAACCTACAAACAGAACATCTAACTGTTCACCTTGTGCACTCTGTTAGCTGTTCTCTGTACACTCTGTAAACTCTCTGTTATATTTTATTTGTACACCTAGCACAAACTGTAAGTTGTTCTCCATGCACCCTGTACACTGTTTTTTTTTCCTGTTTTCTGAATACCCTGTACACTCATTGTACACTCATAAATATTAATATCTTTTGAAGGTTTTAGCCAAGGAACAAACCCACGACTAATTAATACTGGAAACGAGATTAACTCATCCGTCATCTAACAATTAACTCTTGAAAACAATATTATCTAAAGATTCTCAGAAACGTATGACTCATAAATTTCCAAGAAACAAACCCATGATTTAAAAATAAAACCAATTGTTGGAAACGAGGTTATCCAAAGACTCACGGAAAATACCATGATATCAGTTTCAAAAAACAAAAAACAGGATCTAAAAATAGAACTAAACGAGATTAATTCTCGGAAATGCATAACTCATTTATCTCAAGTATACATACGTATCTAGACAGTTTGCAAGTTAAAAATAATGGGTTTTCCAATAAGAGGTGTTATTTTGAATAGCCCGCTATTTCGGTAGATGTCACTTTTGAAGCTGTCATTTATTGACATTTGACAAGTAAAAACTACGCGATTAATAAAAATGGAACGATACACGCTTCAACAACGCATTGAAATTATTAAAATTCACTATAAAAATGGTGAAAATTTGGCAGAGACGGTTCGTAAAACTAAAACATTTTTGGGTCGTCGTGAAGCACCTTGTCGGACCGCAATACAGAAATTGGTGAACAAATTCGAGCTGTTGGGACAAGTTAATGATGTGAAGAATAAAACCCGTGCACGTCGCTCAAGAACAACTGAGAATATTGCTGCTGTAGCCCAAAGTGTTGAAGAAAACCCAGGTTTGTCCATTCCTCGTCGTTCTTTGGAATTGGGCATTCCACAAACGTCATTACACCGTATTTTGCATAAAGACTTGGGTCTTAAGGCTTATAAAGTTCAGTTAACACAAGAACTCAAGCCGGCCGATCATCAACAACGTCGTGTCTTTGCTGATTGGGTCGTTGAAATGCATGAAAATGATCCGAAATTCCATCGAAAAATCATCTTGACTGATGAGGCCCATTTCCACCTCGGTGGGTACGTCAACAGGCAAAATTGTCGCATCTGGGGCTCGGAAAACCCAAGAGTTATTGTTGAAAAGCCTCTCCATCCTCAACGTGTGACTGTTTGGTGCGGTTTATGGTCTGGCGGGGTCATTGGACCTTACTTTTTCGAAAATGAGGCTGGAGCAACAGTTACGGTGAATGGATTGCGCTATCGAGAGATGATTAATGATTTTTTATGGCCGGAATTGGATGGTATTGATCTCAACGTTTACTTTCAACAAGACGGCGCTACGTGCCACACAAGCAACGAAACCATTGATCTTTTACGGGAAAAGTTTCCGGACCGTATTATCTCTCGAAGAGATGATCTCAATTGGCCACCGAGATCTTGTGATTTAACACCTTGCGACTTCTTCCTTTGGGGCCACGTGAAAGATAAACTCTACGCCAACAGCCCAGCGTCGATTCAAGACCTCAAAGATGGAATTCGCGAGGCTATCGATGACATAGGGCAGCCACTTTGCGATTTGGTTATGGAAAATTTCATGAAAAGGATATGGTCCTGTAAGCGTGGTCGTGGTAGCCATTTGGCTGATATTGTTTTCCATTATTAACGGCATACCTTCCTCTTTATAATGAAATAAACATCCGATCAATTATCTCAAAAATTCCATTTTTCTTTGAATATCAAAATAACACCTCTTATTGGAAAACCCTTTATTTAGATAATAAAAAAAATCAAACAGATTAATAGTAAAGTTGATATTTGTACTAAGTGGCACCAATGATGAAACTATTCAAAACTACCTCTTAAGATGACAAGGCCAGTTTCAAAGGTGGCATTACAGTCTATCGTGAGTCAATCTATACTACTACTGATCTTAATTACAGAAATCGACTACACAAAAGGGGATGTGGTTGGATTGGGGTGTAGCTTTGACCAAACCGGAAAGGAAGATGTTATCTCAGGTGCCAGTTAAAATAGGAGAAAAATGTCTTGGTCACAGCTGGTTAACCACAAGTAAAAAATAACGACGAAAGAAGATCTTAAAATGAAGAGCTGAACGTGTAGCAAACGTTATAACGATGCACAATGACATTACCCAATACATGTGTAACATGGACTACATAAATAATTGGAAAAATTAATCGAGACATTATAGAGACAATAAGAATAATCCAGGCGCAACAAATGCATTAATCCACAGTAACGATAAAGAAGAGGTCAAAATAGCAGGTAACCTAATTGTATAGAAAATGTGAATAAATAATCCATCCTGTGTTTTATTTTCTAATAAGAGTGCTAATATTATGTGAAAACAGAATACTACAAGATAGAACCGCATAAATCCTAGAAACGGAACCAAGCCAAATCAAAATAGAGCCATATGGAATTCATCATCTAAAACATAGATTGCAAGGTGTAACCCGACGGATAAAATCGATCAAGGTTTTCTCAAAATTATCTGAACATTTTCGGAAATTGATGCCTAGACACGAGTCATTCATTTCTTTAGAAACTGTCGTTTTCAAAATTGGTTCTATTTTCGATTAATGAGTCATGCGATGTCTTTCTTGACTGAGTCATACTGACTTCTGAATCATTCCTCTTTAGCCGGGTTCTGGACTAGCCCTTTAGCCGAATTCTGAACCTGACCACGCCTTGCCTACGAAACAAACCATTAAGCTAAGGAACAAATCTTAGCCAATATTTGAACCAACCCTGTTATTACATCGGATAAGTGGTACCCTAGGTACCGCTTATCCGAGATAATAATGCCCTCTACGTTAGAGCATATGCGAACCCTCACCTTAATCAAAATATGAACCAAACCATTTTAGTGTAGTCTAGAGGCCCACTATTTAGCCAATTAACGCCCACTTACCAGTATATGAACCAAACCTTTAGCGGACACATACTTAGATAGGAACCCTCTTTAACTAAGAAACACACCCTTCGTGTTGATCCATATACAGACCAAAACTGTTTTAGCGAATCCTCGATAGGAACCTACTTTAGCTGAAAAGCGAACGTTAGACAAGATATGAACCTATTTTAGTGTAGTCACTTCAAGAGAAGATCCGTTTTTAGCTGTGAAACAAATGTTTACCTCAACTAAGATATAAACCAGCACTTGAGCAAACTCTATCCTTAGCCAACACCGACCCTTTAGCGGAGCTGCACTTATCCGAAATAAAAATTCCATTTAGCTGAGAAACATGCTGTCAGTTTAGCTAAGATACGAACCAATTCTTTGTTTTAGTGAAGTTCCACTTATAAGAGATAAAAAGAATTTAGCTAAGAAACAACGTTTTTAGTGGAGACGCACTTAGCCAAGATTTCAGCTAACCCTTTTACCGGATCCAAGAGGTGAACCCTCTTCAGCTAAGAAACACTCCTACTTTAGTACGGAAATAAATCTTCATTTTTAGTTGCGATCTGAACCCACACGTTAGCTAGGCGCAAACCAATTAGTCGGGATACACTTAGCTGATACAAGAGTCCTCACTACTTTAGCTCAATACCTTAGCCATATGAATTATAGATGTGGTTCTGACTAACAAGACCAATGAACTGGAACAACCTGACAACACTACATAACCTAAGATACGGTAAAACAGTAGAGCTGTCCAGAAGCATGGTAGCGATACTACTGATATTTATACCATTCCTTTAATATTTCTTTCTTGTCTGATGTGATATAAGCTAAAAGACGTTGCCCCTAATGAATTCATTTATTAAATGAATTTATCGCTTAAATGATATTGCGGTGTTTGTCTTGGCACATTGCATTTTTCAGCTGCTTGTCTTTATGCGACATACTGTTGCTAAAAGCTTTTAAACGCTTTTTGCAGAAGTTGCTTAGCAAGCCTATGCATTAAGTTTTAATGTTTTATCTTTGGAGTTACGACACTACAAGAAATATGTACACTAACGCCATAATTCAAGAAAAAAGGTCGCAGTTCCTAAAGGCACTAATTGGAAGGGCGAACTTTATTTTTTAGATTAAAATTTTTACAGTTATGAAACTGCTCGTTAATGGTTCAACGGACAGTCCACTTACTCCTAATGTCATCAGTGGTGCTGAATATGTTTAACCACACTCTGTTTTAGTAGATTTGGTTAATATGTTGCCCATGCTTAGAACATTTGTATGAAGCTCCAGAAGGGCCACCTTTTTTCCAAAAGTCCTGAATGTTTAAGACGCGGATCTTGTACAGTGGTGACCCCCGTTTTATCCACATTAAGCATGTTCCTAGATAAAAACTTTTTATTATTATTTCTTCATAGTTTGCTCAAGAAGTTCAAAAAAATTGACTACTTCTTCCTTTTGAAAAGCAGTAGCTCGACCTGCCATTTACGAATTTTTGGTAAAATTATGATTTACATTGTTACCTTCCAACCTACATATACATATGTAGGTACAGAAGGTTATGAAGGTTCTGACATAGATTATTGTTTTTGTTTCTACAATGTTTCCTGTTTTCGTTATGAACGTATAATATCTGGTATGGAACACCATATGACCTTACAACCTACAAAGTGGAAATTGAAAGGAACGAAGTAATTTTAGGATAATTATGCAACCTCTTTTATAATAAACTCATTACGAAAATAGGTAACATTGTAAAAACAATATCAATAGTCTATGTCAAACAGACGTTTAAAACTTCGTGTCAGACAGAAGTTAATGGACATGGATGCTAACTTCAAAACTTAAAAATGAAATAATTTTAATTATATTTTTTTAGGATAACTATGCAACCTCTTTTTTATGTTCGTAACGAAATCAGGCAACATTGTAGATACATGAACAGTAATCTATCTCAGAATGACGTTTAAAACATCATTAACCTTCATTCATATTTAATTAATTTTTAGATTTACCTTGCGTTATATTAATAAACTTTATAAGGAAAATATGAAAATGTAAACTTTCACCATTAACACTCATAATAAAATACTTATCTTTTTTGGGGTTTTTTAATGGTGTACTTTAAATTATACAATCTAAACAATGAAATTTGTCGTAGAGAGTGTTCTGGTTTGTCATCTTTGAGGCAGTTTAACAATATTTAATTTTTATGACCTAGTTATTCTTTACTAAAATTTTGTAGTTGGCTTTATACGTTTCTCAAACTGTTATATTAATAGCACGCTTACGTTTATGTTCTAATTTTTCAAATTTGACAAAATTGTTTACAACATCTTCAACAATTTTTAACAAACATTACTACTGACGAAGATAACTGTAAGTGTTATCGAAACGTTTAGATTGTATAATTTAAAGTACACCATTAAAAAAACCCAAAAAAAGATAAGCATTTTATTTTATAAGGAAAAGTTATTAAAATAAAATTTTTTTAAAAAATAGATATTGAAAAAATTTGAACTAACACTTAATTTCCATCTTAGAGTTTTTTTTTTTGGCGCTAAATTACGCGTCGTACCAAAACATGCCGTAAATTATAAGGTTAAGTTTAAGGCCTATGTCTAGGTATTATTATATCTTTAAAATATGCAGCTGTTTTAGAAATATTTGATAAATACCAAAAACTGCCCCTATTAAACCCCCATCTCTGCCGCTGGATATCTCCCAAAATCTAATCAGCTCCAAGCAACATGAAAACAAGCTTAAATACAAAATTTTAAGTAAGTAGGTGTTTTCGTTCTGGAGTTATCGTGGATACTAGCATTCATACACACACACACACGCACGCACGCACGCACACGCACGCACGCACGCACGCACGCACGCACGCACGCACGCACGCACGCACGCACGCACGCACGCACGCACGCACGCACGCACGCACGCACGCACGCACGCACGCACGCACGCACCACGCACGCACAGCAACAACACGACAAAACACACACACACAACACACACACACACACAACAACACACACACACAAACACACAACACAACACACAAACCCACACATACACACAACACAACACAACACACACAACACACAACACACACACACACACACACACACAACGACGCTACACGACGGAGCAACATAGCACTGCAAACTCAAATGCCATACGTCTTATTTGCACTTCAGTGCAACTGTAAAAAATAGAAGCTAAATACTTCACTTGATTAGCCATTCTGTTTTCCTATTCTTAAGTGAAATTGCGTTTCTGCCCAAAGTTGGTTGGTGATAAGCACTTTTCTTCAACCTCCCTTGAAATGTTGAAAACTTATTCCACAGGTTTTGGCGGCTTTACGTATGGGCATACCTTCTTCATGCAATTTTCTGGCTGCATTAAGTGCCTGTAGAGATCAATTTGCCTCTTCAGTTATTCAATGTCTAACCTTTGTTACGCCTTTACCGGTATTGCCTTCTTGAATAAAAACAATTATAAAATTGAGAAAACAAAGATTTAAAAAAAGGCCACTGAGTACATAGCTAAACATCAAAATATGTGAGGAAATAATTTAACAACGTGAAATAAGTAAAACACTTGTACGGCTTATTTTCTATGGTAAGAAAATAACAATGTAAGATCTTAAAAACAAACAGGTGTTATACCTCTCTAGGCGATTGGATCAGACCGATGCCTATTAACCAAGAATATACTTGTTTGTTTACAATTGTACGTGTCTCAACAAAACTGCAAACTGCAAGAAGATGGCTGCCGCTATAGCTGACATCTGATTCTGACGATTGTTTTGATTATTATTGCATTGTTTTTTCAAACGTTTAGATAAGTGCAGCGTTATTATTTGTTGTTTTTTGTATAACTCAAGTTTTATAATGGTGAGGCAGTGCGTAATATGTAATAAAATGGGTTATTTAAATCATAACCTAACATTTCTTCAGTACGTAAAGAAACCATAGACGTAACATTAATTATTTGCAAAGACCCCTAGTAAGAAAAAATTAGACAATTCATATTTTGTCTGCTTATTAACCTGAAGCGCAAACACTGTTTCATATTTTACTGCAACTGTATAATAGAAAAATACATGACAGTTCTTTTTAATTGTTTATTGTTAGGTTGCATTGACGTTATTAACAACCATAGTCCCTCCAGAAATCTACGCCTATGTCGCTGCCAGAGCGCTCCCCTCCCTTTTCCCCTTTGCTCTGGTGTTATGTTGGAGCCAAACATAATTCCTTATAAAATGATAGGGATGCTGGGTCTATTCTTGGTTAGTAGTCATTGTATCAGACTGACACGGCGCGTTCCACCGACGTTAGACCCAAACGGGAGCTCGTAATTTTACTGACGCTGTTGCCAAGCCAAATAGCACCTGGTCTCGGATTAACACTGGTGACGGCATTACCTGCTGACCAGCATTACCGGGGTTTTCCCCTACAATGGTGAGCGACGGACAGCATTCAAATCTAGGAAATCTGTATTTATTTGATTCTTTTCTGTTTTAACTGTCTTTTTATGGTACAGACTGAGGTATTCGTTAACCTTGCGTTACAGAAGTTGAAACGTTTTTTGGTTCCTAATGTCAAAATATCTATGATAAAAGTTTCTTGTATAGAAATAGTAAAATTTCATTTCATTTAATTCATTCAAAGTTAATATGAAATTCTACAACGTTGTTTAAATTTTAGGTATCGCTAATTCAGCGAAAAAACCGATGCACGTCATTAATTTAAGTAAGTAGCACGAACGTTTTAGATTGTTTTTATCTTTTTTTAAGTTATGTTGACATACGAAATAGTAACATGAATAATTAGTTGGAACTAGCTAAATAAATTTATGACGTGCGACAGTTTTTTCGCTGGATTACCTTTACACCATCAAATAATTGACCATTGTGCCACTTCTAACTTACTTTTTTATTACAGGAACATGCAGATGGCCTTGATTTAATTATTCATCCCTTAACACACGGTGGCGCGCTAATCTGTCAATCTCAATTGTATGCGCGATCATTAATTGATCTTTTGTGGTTTGGAGGAGTAGAATATAATTTCAAGTGTGAGCCATATTTTAGTTAATACTTTGAATAATTCTAAGGTAATAACGCATAATTTAAATTAAGTAATAATTAAATAATTTTGAAAGGTATAGGTGAAAATGGTATCACACAATAATCAAGTTCCAAATGGACACTTTCATAAGAAGTACAAACGTTTTATTAAAGTATGGTTTAATCAACCAATGCAAAAGAGACGTCGGGCTCGGCTTCGTAAATTAAAAGTAATCAAACGATTACCAAGACCTGCTGAGGTCTTAAGGTCAATGGTACATTGTCCAACAATTCGATACAATACAAAGATTCGACCAGGCCGTGGATTTTCACTTCTAGAATTAAAAGCTGCTGGTCTTAATAAAAGATTTGCACAATCCATTGGAATTGCAATTGATCCAAAACGTCATAATAAATCTATTGAAGGTCAGTTGTTGAATGTTCAACGTTTGAAGGAATATTTAAATAAAATTATAATATTTCCCATTAATAAAAAGAAAAGGGTTATTGAAATGAAAAAACCGTTCAAGAATATTGTGCATGGTATTAATAAACCGATTCGAGAAATAAAGAAATTTGAAGCGAGAATTCCAACAAAAGCTGAAAAATCTTTTTGTGCCTATCAGTGCCTTCATGGATCTAGGTTTGAAGCCAAATTTGCTCGCCTTAAAATTAAACGTGAAAATATGAAAAGTGAAGGTTTAGATATGATGCCGAAAAGAGTAAGACTTCAATTACTCGACTAACTGCCAACTTTAGTTTGCAATATCCTTTTTCTTACTCGATGTAAAGTTACCTTTTTATTAGTGTAGAAAAATATTTGTTTCTTAGTTAAGGTTTAACCACATGCTCATATGAATTCTAAACAAGTATACTTCATATTAAAATGTATTTACGTATTGCCGATTTGATTTAAGAACTAATATACTTTGTGTAACAGTTTACATTAGAAACATAAGCATGTTTTATGTATTTTATTTTTATTTTACTGTGAAATTGTGTGGGATTACAAATTCTTCAATGTAGTACTGACATATATATTACATATATCTTGAACTAACGTATTAATTCAGTTTCAGTACCTATTTATAGTTGTAACAAATAACAATACTTATTTCGACTCCAGTTTGTGTCGAAAGTACCTAAATTATTGACTTAAAATATCTACCATTTTTTTTTATAAATATATCCCACGAAAGATTCAACTGTCTGATTGCTTTTAGCATTCCCTTGCTTGAATGATTACAAGTAGTATGGTAAGGTAAGGTAATGTGATAATTTTATAAAGACTTATTTTTGAAATAAATTATTAGACTTACCACAATTACTTGAAAAAATACAACTTACCAACTCAGGCCATTTGGTGATTTTAGTAAGGGTATTTGGTAGCATGTAAAAAACATTTGATTAAAGACAGACTAACAAATATTTTATTGAAAATTTAGAATATAGAAAAATTTTACCTTTTAAACATCTTCACAACATAAGTGCACATGAAACTGCCACTGCCATCAGGTTCATCTGCTTGACATTCGTGATATGTTTCCCTGTAAAGGGAACACTGAATCCATTCTGCACCATTTTTCATCTTAGCTTCAAATGAGTACCATTCATTACATGATCCACATTTCCATTGTTATTTTTGTGAATTATCGCAAAATAAAAAATTGATAGAAAATAGATCCAGGGTATTATTAAAGAGGATTAAATTTCCTTTTAAATGAGCTCCCATACTTAAAGATGGCTTTACCGTAAGTTGGAAAAAAATAGATTCAAACATGAAAGTTTCAAAATGTAAGTATCTGTCTGTCTGCATATGCTCCAACGCGATAGCGTCGACAAAGATAATCCGATGGTCATGAAATTTGGTATCTAGGTTCGGATCCATGAGTACATAGAATGATGAACTTTTGAGCGAAATCTGCCCAGTCAAAATGGCGGAATTCCAGATTTCGACTATTAAAGAGTGTATAAGTACAACGGCTATTCGCAGCAAACCGGCACGTCTTTACGTAGGCAACTAAGTGAACAATCCTAGAATTGAATATCTACCAAGTTTTCCGTTTATTCGTGAACTCCTCTGGTAGCGCTGTGCGTTTGGTTGATGTTACGGCATCTCGTGGTCAAGATGCATAATGTACGAGGTTTTTTTATTTTATCTTATTAGACGTGTTAAGGCATTTCTGGTCATTTAAAACGATTTTTGAAAAAAGAATTTTGGCCCTTTGGTCAAAAATTTTCGAAATGTTTTTTACATTTTGAACCATTTCTGACAATTTGAGACGATAACGAAAATTTTTTTGGCCCTTTACTAAAAAAATGTCGAAATTTTTTTTGCATTTTTACACGTTTTGAGACATTTCTGACCATTTTAGGTGATTATTGTAAAAATTTTTCGAAATTTTTTTTTGCATTTTTAATCGTTTTGAGCCATTTGAGATGATTTTTGGGAGTAAACAATTTTTTGGCCCTTTGGTAAAAAATTTTCATTTTTTACACGTTATGAGAAATTTTAAAATGTCACAATTCTAATTACTTTTTTTTATTGTTCAGTAGAATTTATGTCGTTTACGAATCATAATCTAACGCCTTAAAATTTATACTTACAATAAATATATTTAATTCTTGAGGAAGGAAATATAAATCTTTTATTTTGAAGCCCATCTGTGAAACAATAAATATTCAAAAAATGATTAAATTAATAATAAACAATTATAATGGAAATTGTTATAATATACCTGTTCATAGAATTTTTTGTAGATGTGGTCTCAAAAATTTAAATTGAAACATTTATCTTGATCGTTTATCTAAATATTTCCACAAATTCCTACAAACACTTACAAAACACTCCCTCTAGAACACCACCAGCAACAACTCCACACAACACCCCTCAAAAGTCACCCTTAAATATAGTTAACAACTACTGTTTTCGCAACAACGAAAGTTAACTATGGAATAAATGTAAAAATGATAACCACATCAATAGAAACATGTGGGTAACAAGTGGATTTAGATGTTTATAAAAATTGCACATTTACACGTTTTCAATTTAAGAACTAAATAAATGTATACTGGGTGATTATGAATATTTATTTTCTCTGATCAACTTTTTCGATCATGATGTTTAGTACGTCAAGCTTTATAGGGATTATTTAAATAATAACTTAAATTTAAGATAACGTGTCTTGGTTTTAATTGTTTCTGTCGAAGTCTTACGATCTTTTTAAAAACACAATTTAATGATATGAAAAAACTGTACAAAATTTTTAGTAACAAAAAAAACACAGAACACTAGTTATAAAATACATCAAATTCTTTCAATTTTAAATTGTACTTGTTTAAATTATCAATTACATTGTATTGTGAGGTCATGTGTTGCACACATCAGATTTTTTTTTTTAATCCCAGATGTAAAAGATTTGCTGCTTTCTTTAGAATTTTTGTGAGCTGAGATAACTGCTTTTTACAGCTTCAGTACTAGGTATTTGAAAACATTTGTCTTTTTACCACTACAGATGTGGGAGTGTTTTCACTCTGTTTCAGTTTTTCGATGTAGGTTGGTGAGGTAATATTTTTTGCCGATGGATTTGATTGTCTCTAGGTAGTTTTGGCATTTGTTTTCAGAACACTTTTCTGTGTCAAAGATTGTTCTACTCTACTGTTTGTTTGTTGAGCTAAGTTGTTTCCTGTACCACAGAAGTTGAATGAATAGCACCAACTAGGTTGATTGTAATAGGTTTTTCAGTTAGTATTGATGGTGCAGTAGCTTTATTTGCTATAAGTTTGTCATTAAATGGAACATTTCCAGTTTTTTTAAAAGCATTTTAAATATTTCAAGTCGACATTACATTCACAAATGACATTTAAAAAAAAGAAATTAAAATAATTAGGATTATCGTGAGGATTTTCAGCCATATAATGAGTCGCTTTAGCCCAAAAATATTTCAAAGATTTATAGACATCCAGATCTAAAGGTTGTAAGCAGTGAGTTGAGTGAGCTGCAAAAGTTAAAGATGTAGTTGGCTAATTCAATAACTTGTGGAGTGATGTGTGATGCATAAGAGTCGATTATTAAAACAACCTGTCTTACAGTAACCGAAGAAATAAAATACTGAAACTATTCAAGAAAGAAATCTGAATTAATACAGCCTTTGGTAATAGCTCTATTTGTGTGTTAGGCAAACAATCTTATCAAATCATTCCAGCCTTTGAACATATGCATCCAATAGCTGTTTGTGCAACAATAAATAATGTATTTCTTTCCTAATGAAGTTACAATTCTCTCTGCCCTTTGACTACATGTTGAAGGCCAGTTTCATCCATATTCCATACATGATATTTCAAATTTTGTTCGGGAATATTTAACGTAAAGTTTCTTCAAGATTGTATAAAATTCTGCTATCAAACAGTAGGATGAAAGATTTTCATGTGCTCTTGTCGTTAAGTTATATCTTTGTTGAAAGTGTGTCCACCACCATTTGCTTGCAATATGTCAAGAAACTTCTGCTTATTTGAATCCCACAGATCTGACTTGGAAATCAAACTGAAACCTAATCATGTGTCTTTATAATATAATAGTAAAGTTTTTGATATAATTTGATGATGAGGGCAAAAGGTTTACCTTGATTGAGGAACAAAACATTGTTATTACTGATATTAGAATGCTTTAAATAACGTGGTCCATGGAATATTATTACCCTTTGCAGCATTGACTTGAATACATATAAAATTTTATTTTAAAATAACGCTACAAAGAAATTCAAATCTGAACCGTCACTACACACATGAGTTACGTCCTTTCCAAGACAAGAATAGCACTATTACGGTTTGCAGTGAGTAAACAAACGACGTTCGCAATAAGAACCCTTTTGGAAGACAAACTCTCAGCCAGTACATAATCTACTGGACAAACAAAACAGCATGCGCCATCTATTGGATTAGTTTAAATTAATTTCGATTACAGATTATTTATTGATACATTTTAATAAAAGTATCACCCTCGTTTATACACATTCAACAAGGGTATCACTAAGTAACCTATATCACTATAATAATCTTGTAAATATACCTATACTTCATTAACTGGAGTTTAAACTAAGCGGTTGTTATATAGGTATTATGATGCAGTAGTTGAACTTACTGATACCACGCGGATTTTGAAGAAACAAAAAAAATGGTTAGATCGATTTACTATTTTGTTTTAAAAAATGTGGATTAGATCCAAATTTTCTTAATATTAATAAAAAAGACTTGAGAAAGACGTCATATTATGAGGTTAGATCAATCATTATTTATGTTGGTAGTAAATTAATTTTCAGTTTTTGGAACATATAATAGGTCTAATTAAAAAATTACATGTCCATAATTTTAAAACATAGAACATTGGAAAGAATTAACAAAATTAGCAGTAACCTATGTGACAAAGCAATACTATTTATATCGTCTCAATAGTATTCACACCTAAATACATGTAAATAGCATATAATAAACACTCTTTAAAAGAAAGAATAAATAAGTTCTGTGAAGCTCAGACTTTCTTATACTGGATATTGCCCATAAACTTCAAACATACTAATAACAGACAGTGTATAGTCGGACCGGCGAGAGGTGTCTTATGAGTTATGACTCATCTTTTAGTGAAGCATGGTTTAAGATTTTAAAAACGTATGTTGTTATTGGTTCATAAGTTAGTAATTTTGAATACCAACAAAACATACTCAATGTTTCTAGGTTATTTTCAAATTTAAGCCGCGCTATCAAATTTAAATAAAATTATTGTTCGAATATCTCGGGATTTAACATACTAACGGTCTTAAAAATCCCCATGCACTCGTATAAATAAAGTCGAATTTCGTTTAAGGTCTGTTCGCACTTATTATGGCATGTAAAGTCCACCGAGTGTGGGTAGTCATATGATAAAAATAGATTGTACAACTGTAAACGATTATCAGAACCGAGACCGGGTCAACAAAATTTCGTTTTGGATCTGTTTTACAAATTAATTATATCAATAATTTTTAATAAGAAACGAAGTAGCTAGCAGTAAGCAGTGTCCGAATGAAGTGCGAAAAGTTTGGTTAATTACGGAGGATCGTTTTTAGCAGACACTATGTCAAAAGAGTCAAGACTATAATTTGGTTAGCGAAGCAACTTATAAATAACTGATTTTGTCGTAAATAAGTACACTGTATTGGATGTTAAAAATGAGATTTATTATTAGTCAATAATATAACCGATTTTATAAATCTCAGTTTACAGTTTGTCAATATATACATATAACGAATGTAAACCTAAGTATATAATTAAAAGTCATCACCTTCACTTTCACTATCATCTTCACTCGACTCTCCGACATTGATTACTAGAGGTTTTACCGTTTCCTCAGCGCTTTTTTGAACGTCCCACCACTGGCTCATTTCCTTTTCAGCATGTGAAATACACTTTTGCCACACTTCTCTACTTACTTGGTTTAATGAATCCTTCCATAGCGATCAAACATTCTCGTCCCTGAGGCCCTGTCTTTCAACGCTTTTGTTGTAATACTGTCCACAATTTGCCCATATTAACTCGATAGGGTTGAATTGGCAGTGATACGGAGGTAAACGTAGAATTTGATGTCCCCATTGATGAGCGATTTCATCAATTGCATATATTTTTGGAACTTTTAAATCCTTGACAATTTGTAATAATTCCACTTTCAGCATATCATTCGAATGAGGAATGTTGGTAAAAGCTGTTCTTGAAACCATTTTTCAAATAAGTCAGCGTTCATATTATCGTGGTAGTCTTGTGTCTTCCTTTTACTGGAAAATACCAATGATGAATTAGGTATTAAACCATCCTTGTTTCCAGCACTCAGTATGATAAAACTAAAATTTATTCGGTTAAAAATATTTTTAACAAATCGGACTATTTTAATTACCGTTCCCCTTCTCCTAGCGGTTTGTTTTTTGTGATTTTCAAATCGAACGCTTTCTCAACTAAAAATCCACGTCTCATCCAAAAGGACAGGATCGTAACTAATTTCACAACTTTTATTAGCAAAAGATTTTCGCAAAAATGTTGCTCGAGCACCAGCAATATGAACCTGCTCCATTACACGCCTTCTTCCATCGTCAACTTTGAATTCAAAACCAAGTTTGTGTAACAATTATATCAAACTCGTTTTACTGAAGGTAAATATTTTATCTTCTTTAAGTTCAGTTTGGAGTTTTTCGATAGTAATATGTGAACCTAAAATTAAACAGTGATTAACTCCATTTCAACATTAATTTCTGAATTATCTACCAGTTGCATGCATGGTGTAAATTTTTCGTTTCAAAACGTCTTTCACGTATTCGTCGACATCCTCTGATTTCGACTTCAAACGCAGCCTATGTTTTTGCGGTGAATCCGGCGCCGATTTCCCAGATTCTAAAGCGAGAGCCATTCTTGCCTTTATCCGAGTTACGGCTTTCTCGGAAATGCCACATGCGAGAGCAGTTGGCTGCAACATAATATTACATAAATATAAATTTAAATAGTGAAAATTATTAGCGTACCTTGATAATGGAGGTTAAAGGTAAACTTGGCCCCCTGTTATCTCGTTCTATCTCGTAATCATGCAGTATATTGATTAACATTACTTGCGTTTGGCTTTTCAAAGATTTATCTTTTAATGACATTATTATTTGCGGCAAAATAAATAAACGCATTCAATCAATTGGAAATACATTTTGCACTATAAACTTATCTCGTAATAGTGAATATTAATAATAATAGTTTTGAAAAAAACTGTTGGTTACAAATGCAATGGAAACTAATAAATTACGAAGCGAAAGATAAATTATTATAACTACAAAACACGATGCGATTATACGAAACGAAATACGAAGAGTAATTTGAGGTTAAATAGCCAAGAAGACATCTGACAGCGTCATGCGCTTTGACTTTAGAATCGACATACGTTTTTAAATCCTGCATTTAAAATATATAGCGACGTATAAATTATAACCCGCCTTTCTTTAAGTGGGAACTTCGCACTAAGGTAAAGGGAAACAGATGCATTTCACAGTAATACTTATATTCCCATTCTCGAGTCCGTCATGAGACACCTCTCCCCGGCGCTACTATACGTATAAATACATTCTTTAATGAACAAAATAAGTATTAATCTGTCTTACATAGTAGTAACATTTTTACAGTGGATATAATCTTGATGTGTATATGTAATCAGCATATAATAGGTACAGACTCTTTACAAGAAAGAATAAATCAAATTTACAGTAACTTATCTGTCGAAACTTAGACAATCTGATACTATCCTTAAACATGGAACTTAACATGCAATACATGTAATACATGCTTTACTAAACAAAATTAGCAGTAGAGGAAAGGGTTGTACCTTGGAACATTTTTTACTTTTTAATTATTGTACAGATATCTTTCGTTCAATTACGAAAACCTTTTAGCTCTAAAGAAGCTGTAACAATAGGCAGCTGTTAGCTAATACTCCGTTTTGCTATCACTAATGCATAGATACCTACTAATTGTTTAACCAGTTGGTGATTTTTTTCCCATGGTACAACCTGTGGTTTTACATAGGGATAGCGTTGGTCCTACCTTGGGACAGGGTAAATATTTGAATATCATAGTTTTTATTACGTTAAAAGAACCAGAGCTAGAAGTGGTAACCACAGGTTTTTTGTTATAAAAATATGTTAAACATAATGCATTTTGAATGCAATTTATTTCAAATTAAGAATCTGTGGGAATGAAATGTTACAGGAATGAAATCCTCGACGTACTATTGGAGTAGGCAATGCTTTCACTATATTGCACAGATAAACACTGCTGAATTCGTCGACACTGGGGAATACAAAATGGGTTCTTTGTTTCTTGAGAAATTTTATTGGTTCGGTTTTGTCTTGTTCTACTACCAATCCTTCCTTTAGTTTTGCCTTTGATTTGAAATCTAACTAGAACCCAACTGCTTTGGAGTAAATAAGCTCTTCGTTAGATGGAAAGAAATTGGATGCATCCTCATGTTCAGAACTAGAACAGAGATCGACTCCGTCCTGAGCTATCGCCAAGCCTAGGTAATTCTTCATCAGAACAGGCCGATCAATATTTTACAGCTCTCTTAGCAGCTTCTCTTTTGGGCATAACTTGCCTTACTTACTCTTTTTCTCCTCAATTCTCTGTTTCTCTGGCGTGTCTGTGAGAATTCTTCACCTCCCAGGTTTTCGTCCTCTACCACAAGATTGCCTAGGTGGTGTTCTGGGAAATAGACGAATTTGTTCTCGAGTTACAGCTGTAGATGGTTTCAATGCACTGCTTGTCGAAGGTGTCTCTTCTGATTGTTCTATGTTATTTTGTCTCTCCTCACTTTCATCTGGCAATTGTATCTCAGCTACTGCCGCTGCTGCTGCAGGGTAAGGTCTGTTTGCCATTTCAGCGGGTAAAAACTCGTCGCCTCCCAACACTTCTGCATTAAAGGGCTAGATGCCAGTAATCCTGAATCCCGCAGTGATGTTATTTGGCATGAATGCCAGAGGGAATACTTTTCCCAGCAATGTTAAGACGTCCTAAATAAAAATAGGCTTTCCGGGGTGGTTGATCATCTAATCATTTGTCGCTTTGTTATAGTAGGCTTTGAGAGGCCCAAAGACAGATAGGTCAAATGGTTGAAGTTTATGGCTGGGGTTCTTTCGCCAAATTTATCGTTTCTAATGAAAGGTAACTTGCGTGATTGTCCATAACAAGCAAAACTTCATTGCCATTGACATGACCACAGAGATTTCAGGTATTTAACAAATAGTTCTCATTAGACCAACCACTAGAAGTTGCCATATCAAGCGTACCAGGTGGTGCATTGTTAATCATGTATTATTTGTAAAATACTTATCTTTTTTGGGGTTTTTAATGGTGTATTTATATATTATACAATCTAAACGTTTCGACAACGCTTACGGTTATCTGCGTCAGTAGTAAATTATCTATTAAAATTGTTAAAGATGTTGAAACAATTTTGTGAAAGTTGTCGACTTCGTATTTCAAATCCGTTTGACCAGACAACTTGTATTTTTTTATGTACCTGGCAAGAGTGCTTTTAGATAAGCCATACATTCTCCCTACTTCTCGCACAGCCTGTTTGTTTGTGATAACATCCTTAACATTTTCCTCAACAATTTCTGCTACTGGTTTCGTCCTCGTTTTCCCTGTGGCACTTCGGCCCATCTGTAACAGTAGTGAAATTGTACATTAAGTAGTTGGTTGTACCTTGGGACACGTCCCTAGGTACAACCAACAAAAATCTAAGGTGCAGCCTGACACACTTTTGACAGAATGAACTTTATAACCAAAAAATAAATTACTTTACAGAATTTTCTTGCAAAGTGCTTGCTTAAAAATGTCAGGGCAGTACTAAATGATAAATTTGTCACTTGACGCTCCGAATAATGAATAACTGCGCTGGTGGGCAAGCAAAGGATAGTGTTGCCAACGTAACATGTAATTTTGAGAGTTACCGCTAGAGTGGTTGAATTTCCAGAGCAACTGTTCCAAGGTAAAACCGTTCAAAGTACAACCCTTTCCCTATTCAATCTTACATATCAGTAACATTTTTTGTGGCAATAATCTTGACCCATATATGTAATACTTTCACAAACAAATTTGACTAACTTGAGTGGTTGTAGAAAGTTTGAGACGAGGATGTACAATTGTTAAATAAGGGTTACCTTTGACTTTGCGATTACAAGACAGTAACGAATTTGCCGTAAGGAAGCAAGAAACAAAAATATACTACAGCGACGGAGCCATTTTACAGCATTACAAAACCCATGTAAAGTGCACGAGAAGGTTCCATATGAGGAATCAACTCACGCGGAAACTGAAACGACGAAATACAGCTTTGAACTGGTTCCATTTCGAAACGACTTCAAATTTTAAAAAGTTTATTTACAACATATACAAATATAAATAGATATTACGTTAATATACCCAATTTGATGAGCAGTGGCGAGTGTTTTCTATAACGACAGTTGATTCAAATACAAAAAGGAAACTTACATTTGTCCTTGTTGGCTTTTATTTCTAATTTACATTGTATTTGGAAATTTACCATTTATCCAAAAATATTCAAACTTGATTTGGTTATAACCAACGAGGTTACGTAGATAGCGTAAGAGTGAAGATGAAGAACTGGTAACCCTCTAATTAATAACGTTCCAATTGAATTACATTTACGTTACAAATATTGTGGTCCTGGTGCAAAATTCAAACGATTGACACGTGGAGATCTAGGTATTAACTAAACGCTATAAAATCGCGATGTTAACTATAGGGATAATGCAGATGTGGAGGAGACAGAGCTAATAAAATTATGGATCAAACGCAGTTTGAAATCTTCAGCGCAACAAGAGAAAGAACTGCTGCATCATCCGTTGGGATTATTCTGAAAGTAAGGCGAAAGTTGGAGATAGGGGCGACAAAGTTACGTAAAAACATGAATAAAGAGAATCGTACGGGAACCTTGTCTCATTTGCGTAAAACAATAGCTAAAATATAAAATCCGGTGGTAATGCTACGGAAACAATAAGTCGGCATTCATAACAGCAAAACGTGTAGTGAACAGGTTACGAGAAAATAAATAATTCATACCCAGAGTTAGGTGTTTTGCTATTCCTTGTTGCATTATTAGCAGGATTATCAGCACTCGGTGGATTTTCAGGAATTGATAACGCAATTAATGATGCTAAAATACGAAAAAATTACCATAAGAGCCACCGCGCTATAATCACATGAATCTATAGCGATAGGTTTGGGTGGTGCAATTCTATTTAAAACCATACAATTCTGATAGAGGTGCATTGTACTTAAAACCAGAAAACTTACTGAATTACCGACAGATCGTTAACCGGTGTTGATTTAAAAAATATGCGGTACCGTACCATAATTTAGAAATGTTTATATGAGATATAGCATGTGTATGTTGCCATGGAATAACGAATCAGAATTATGAATTTGGATAGTCAAAACGGGCCCGGTATTCATTGGGTTTGCCATAAAGTGTATGGTAAAGAGTCTGGTATTATGATAGTTTTGGTAATCTTCGACCACCAATCGAACTGATTAACTGCTTTCAGGGGTCTAAAATATATTACAGTTACAACAAAGAACAGACGTTTAACGGATGATTTGCGGACATCTATGATTAAATTTTCTGTATGAATAATGCAGTAAAAATAAATTTCATAAGTTTTGTCAGTAAGGTTCAGTTTGGAGGGTGTGAGTACTAAAGCTAGTTTTAATTTATTTATCCATCAATATCACTGAATTTGGAAAAAGTACGTTAACGGATTAGTAAAATTTTACAAGAAAGACCTATCTAGTGTGCACACTCAAATAATTACAATTCCGCATGTTGCATATGAATTAGAAGAAGTAAGTGATTATAGAAAAGTCGCGTATATACCAACAAATAAGTTTACCTACAGTAAAAATGATACACTTAATTATGAAATTAGTTCTGAGTTTGTCAGTATTTCACCAAAAAGGACAGTATCGTATTTTATCAAAACATATTAGAGGAAAATGTATACACACAATTTCACCAATTAGAAGGGTGAACTAATAGAGACCTGTGATTGTAGTATAGAAAAACTGGTATAATCGACGTTATACCACTGTCTCTTTAGACTAACCTTTAATTATGTCTTGGGAAAAGTGGTATAATTTGAATATATTTTGTGTATGTGTGTGTGTGTGTGT